>CABHPP010069951.1:6781-30161 GCA_902168425.1 Peromyscus attwateri | reverse complement strand
TTTTTTTTTTTCAGCCTCTACCTGAACAAAAGCTATGCTCTAACTTTTTTAATTAATTGATAGTTAAGTACAGAATGTCTGCTACACGCCTGCTTTGTGTTAGACAATCAAGTGAAGTGATACACACACAGAGCCCCTGTTGTATGGAATTTGCATTGGAGAAAAGTGAAGGCAGACATTCCAAGTATACAGCATGTCAAGATGTGTTCAGAGATGTGGAATAGAGTATGTTAATGGGAGTAGGGAGTGAGGTGGCGGGTTATGGGCCACTAATTTACTGGGGGGAGTGTCTGGGGAATCTTTCCTGAGAAAAGGACATTTATTTATTTGATTGAATTTAAAATTGCTTTAACTGATATTTAAAGCATAGAACTGTGCATATTTATGGGACATTGTGTGATGTTTTAACACCCATGTAATGTTTAATGTTTAAAGCGGGTTGAACATCTATTGCCTCATTTATTGTTTTGTTATGGTAAAAACATTCAAAGTCTTCTAGTCTTCTTAAAAATATATAGTACATCAACATTGTCAATAGTCCCTTTACTGTACAATCGCACACCAGAACTTCTCACCTTTATCTAAGCATAAAGTACTACCGACGCATCAATCTCTCTCCACCTATCTCTCCTTCTACTCCCTCAGCCTCTGGTAGCCATGATTCTGCTGTGGGCATTTGTAAGATTCCTGCTTTTAGATTTCACAGATAAGTGAGATTTGACATTTGTCTTTCTGAGCCTACCTTATTTCACTTAACACAATGAATTCCAATTTTATATCCTGTGGTCAGAAATGATGGGATTTCATTTATTTGGGGGCATGTATATGTATCCTGCTTTCTTTGTTCATTGGTTGAGGAACATTCACATTATCTTTATTTCTTGGCTTTTGTGACAGTATTGCTACAGATGTGCAAGAAGAGTTATCTTTTCAACATTCTGATTTCATTTCCTTTGTTATACATAAGCGGATGGAGAATTGCTGGACCCTTTGCTCCATTTTTAGTTTTTGACACCCTGTTGTTGTTTGTTTTTTGGCTTTTTTTAAACTTATGAATGCCTGGCATTTGTTTGGCTCAGTTTCTAGCCAGCTTTCCTTAACTTAAATTATCCTGTCTACCTTTTGCCTCTGGACTTTTTCCATTATCTTACTTCTGTAAATCTTACTCTTACTCCGTGGCTTCCTGGTTGTGTAGCTGGGTGGCTGGCCCCTGATGTCCTCCCTTCCTCTGGCTCCTTCTCCATCTCTTTTTTTTCCTCCTCCCAGATTTCTCCCTGTATAGATCCTCTCTGCCTGCCAGCCCTGCCTTTCCTTTCTCCTGCCTTGCTATTGGCCAGTTCTTTACTAGACCATCAGGTGTTTTACACAGGCACATTAACAGAGTTAAACAAATGCAGCATAAACAAAAGTAACACACCTTAAAGTAATATTCTACAACAATACCCCTTTTCCAACTGTTTTCAGGAATAGTTGTACTGTTACACTAGCACCCACAGTGTGCAAGGGTCCCTTGTTCTCCATGTCCTTAGCAGCTCTTGTTATCTTTTGTGCTAGACATTCTTATTGGAATAAGGGCGTATTTTGTTTTGATTTGCATTCCCTGTTTATCAGTGATGTTTGATATTTTAATAAGGGTGTTGTCCATTTCTATGCCTTGTTTAGAAAACTATCTATTTAGATCTATTGCTTAAGACAGTGTTTGGGGGATTTGAAGTTTCTTACATATTCTGGTGACATTCAAACAGAGACTCCAGAAGAAAAATACTCACTCAGCTATCCAGGGGAATGTGTTTCAGGAAAGTGAGAAGTATCGGTGCTCCTATGTTTGAATGCAGCAAGAAGATAATGAATGCTGGATACCAACGCAAAGCTGGCAGCTGCATCCCTGGATTACATAGGGGAGAGAGGGGATGGTGGTGGGGGTGGTGGAGGGTGGTGGTGAGGACATTGAAGGACTTGAAGGTGTTGTCCAAGATCTTGTTGAGCAACTGAATGAGCCAGTCACGGTTTACAGAGGAAAAGGAGACTCTTTTTATCTGTTTTTGTTTTTGGTATGCGATGGGGTGTGCCATTGTCTCGTTTTGTGTACACACCCCTGGAATGTGTTTCATCATTCACTTTGGATCCCTTAGAATGTGGTCTTACCCAGCCCCCTTCAGCCTAATTCTTGTGGCTTCTGTCCTCAGCATAAACACCTTCTCCTCCAAGTGCATCCCCATTTCTAACATCCTATGTTCTTCCTTCCTTCCTGCTTGGAAGAGAAGGCTAGAGAAGACGGAGGTTATATTCTAATTTTCTCTGTACATCCTAGCCTAACATACTACTAGCTGCCAAGTGATACTAATATAACTCAAATGCAGAATGACTGGATGAACAGATGGAGGACGCTGAATGATTGTGATAATGTGAAGACCAAAGCAACTTTCCAGATCTGAATGGTGAAGTGCTTTGATGGACATGGTAAGACCAAAGCCATTAAAAACTTCTGCAATGTGGAGCGTGTGGCTGTGTTGGGATGGGAGCGGGCGGGAAGTCAAGCAGAAGAGAGGAGGATGAGCCAGAGTGGCTGTGTTCTAAGGTTGACAAATGCGTCGGGTCACTACTGGGCGGTGGATAGAGGATTCCTCATGTCCCCATGGCACAACCTCTGCTTCCTACTGAGAAAAAGTAGTTTTTCCCCATGTAAGTTTAATTGAAGGGGAAACCTTTCCACACGGTCTGCAGGTATTCCCTACAGAGCTTGCTTGTGCTGTGGAATTTATTCATTTGATTCTATCATTTTGTGGCTTTTTTTTTAAAAAAATCATTAGATAATTAGAAGGACCAGGTCATGAAGATGCCTCATGTTCTTTTACTGTCCGTCAGATTTCTAATGAGAATAAAACATATCAGTATACTTAATAATCACTTGAATTTTTAATGTAATTTTTAAAAAAATCAGTTCAGTTTTTTTATGTCTATGCTTATTATTCATTGGTTACCACAGATTTCTCTGCCTTCAGAGAGAAGGTTGTTTAGGTGTAATGATAACACACCTGTAACCTCAGCACTCAGGAGGATTCTGAATTCAAGGCCAATCTGGACTACACAATCAGACCTCATCTCAGAGGAAACAAATGAAGCTTTTATTTTAAAAAATAACTTTGAAAGGTATTGTTTTTGTGATTACACATGACAGTTATTTCTATCGTTATAGTCTCTGCTAAGTTATCTCCTTTGTATATCATTATTTACTATCTCCATTTCAGCTCTTCCCAGTATAGGTAGGTCATTTGGGACAATGAAATTCACATTTTTTTCCCTGATAATCTTACTATTTTCCTAGAAAAGCCAGGGTACATACATGCAAATGTAATTACTAGAGGTGGATGCTGGAGTGAGCATTACAGTTCTCTTGCTCATCTTTTCACACTGAAACATTTTAAATGAGAAAGATCAAGCTGTAAAACAAATTCCCACCTGTGGAATTCTTAATGAAGTCCCATTGTATAGAATAGCACATGAGACTAGTTTAGAAAATAATGCACATTGAGAATTATAAAAACCACACTCTAGTCTTCAAGTTTGGTTTCTACCTAAAACTTCTCTCTTCCTGATGGTATGTATTTATTTGTTAGAATAATCAAGGAAACGATCCTCTAATGTGGACAGCCTTGTCCTTTCTTCCTCTTCTTCTCATTCTCCAATTTTCTTATGAGATGTACATGCAACTGTGTTCTGGGATACAGGTCCCTCTTGTCTTTGAACTTTTTGGCATAGAGATAATCACGTGGTGGCAAGCACCTTTGCTTTTAGTGACATTGAACTTGCCATTAAATCCCAACAAAAAGGATGGAATAAGTCAGGGAAAGACCATTTGAGTCTAGGGATTCCAAAGGACAAATACACATACAAATCTAGGCTTCAGAATTCTCCATGGCATGCTGTTGAAGCCGAATGGTTGCCACGGAGTTCTCGGGAGAATACAGTTGGGTGTGTACCTTGGGTGTGATGGGGGCCACAGCAGCTGCAAATATCCTGTGAGGAGTTGAGTGATGTGGACCCTCTCCAGAGCCTGTCATCAGGCAAGGCCGGGATGAAGGAATTGTTATTGGAGTTTTTCAGGACCCCTCGTGGAACAGGATGTACAGGGTGTAGTGACAGTGGCAGATCTGAAATCTGCAGTGGACAATGATGATGAAAATGATGCAGATGGAAATAACATGGGTAGCAGAACTAACTCAGGTGCAAAATGGCCCAAACCAACATCTTAGCGATAATTATTATGAAATTAAGATCTTACTAAGTTAGGTGAGATGTTGTACACTTCTAATCCCAGCTACTTCAGAGGCTGAGGCAGGAGGATCGAAAGTTGGATGCTAGCTTGAGCTATATGTCAAGACCTTGACTCAAAAAAACAAACAAAAACAAACAAGCAAACCCAAGACAGTGGAGCATTGCTATTTCCTGGTCATCACAGTTGGGACTTGCAGAAGACCTGTGTTCTAGCTGAGGAAGTCATTTATTTTCTGGAACAAGTTCATCACAGAGAAAATGTCCTTGTTTCTAACAAAGAAAAGTACAGTAAATGCTTCAGAATGAAGTCTTTTTTTTCTCATCCTAAAATAAAATGGAACCATTTATAATGGATGAAATCCAAGTTGCCAAATGAATTTTTATATTTGCTTTCTCTTTTAAAATGACCATTGGATCAACTGGTGGTGTGTCTACGTCTTTTAGCTCTTATTTAAACTGCTTTTGATGGTTTGTCGGCAGTTATATTAGAAAGAATTAATAAGAGTAATATGAGACTCTGTGTCTCTGTATATACAAGTATGTACAGAGTACATATGTGAGGAGGTCTGTTGTATGATATTTTGTTTGTGTTTTTGACAAATAAAGTTTGCCTGGAGATCAGAGGGTGGAGCTAGCCATTAGTTAACCATAGAGGCCAGGCAGTGGTGGTACACATCTTTAATCCCAGCATTTGGGAGGAAGAAGCAGGAAGATCAGGAGTTCAAGGCCACCCTGGGCTACATAAGATTGAACCAATCTAAAAGAGAAACAGATCAGGGGATAGGGAGAGGTTGGTGAGGGGGTGGTGGTGGTGGTGATGGTGGTGGTGGTGGTGATGATGGTGCACACCTTTAATCCCAGCACTAGGGAGGTGGAGACAAGAATCTAAGGTGGGAAGAGACAGGATCTCGGCCCCCATTTGGTCTGAGGATTCATAGAGATAAGAAGTCGCTAGTGGCTGCTGCTCTGCTTTTTAGATCTTTCACCTTTGATATCTGACCCTGGGTTTTTATTGTTAAGACTAATTAGGAAGCCGGGCAGTGGTGGCACATGCCTTTAATCCCAGCATTCAGGAGGCAGAGCCAGGCAGATGTCTGTGAGTTGAAGGCCAGCCTGGTCTACAGAGTGAGATCCAGGACAGGCACCAAAACTACACAGAGAAACCCTGTCTTGAACCCCCCCCCCCAAAAAAAAGAGTCTAATTAGGATCGCACTTCAGAGGCCTAAGTCAATATATTGATTGCAACTTATTAAAAAACAGCTAAGCTTCAGTTGTGGGTTTATATGAACTACTTTTAAGAAAGGTACTGTTCATTTGTGTTGCTATAACTGAACACCTGAGGCTGCATAGGTTATGAACAACATATTTTCTCACAGTTCTACAGACTAAGAGACTCATAACCAACACACCAGGTAGGCTTGGTGGGTGAGGGTTATTTTTGGCACCTTGGGGATGTGTTCTGAGAGAATAAGAACACGGTATCCTCATAGGTAGAGGATCAGAAAGAATTAACTTCTTTCAGCTTTTTCCTGTCTACAAGGCACCTACTTCTATTCAAAGGAGAGAGGCTGTACTGCTCTCACACCCCTTGAGACCATCATATTGTACATAGAAGTCTCAGCACCTTCGTTCTGGAGGGGCAAATCAAATTGTGATACCTCACAGGGGCTTGAAACGGAAGGATGGTGCAGCTTCAAATCCAAACCTTCTTACTGTCATCTTAAAAAATAATTTACCATATTCTATTGAAATCGGTATAAAATTAAGCACTTTAGAGAAAAATGAATGACATAAATCAAGTTGTAGCTGTTCCCAAGAATTTGGTTTCCAAGAGAGATGTGATTTTCTTTTTTCTGCTATGGATTATATCTAAGCTTCCTTTTGGAATCCTGGAAAGTGGGTGCTGGCAGCCCTGAGCCTTTCTGGCAGTCCAGCTTTTGCATCCTTACTTATCCTTCTCCCAACCTAATAAAGTCCCGAGAGATAGAATATACCAGGGATACAGGAATGATTTTTACTTCCCGGCAAGCCTGGTCTGCTCGGACCAGTTTTACAAAGTCTGCACATTATTTAGTTGAGTCTCCAGCCTTTGGCAAGCTCTACCACAGAAATGAACACTTGCAATTGGGCGAGTGAGCAAAGGGAGAGAATTGGCCACAATGGGAGCCTTCACCACCCTTTACTTAGCTAATACCATTTTTTTTTCTGCTCCAAGATGTGCTCCGCTGTGGGACATGAGCTAAGCAACAGGAGGAATGTAGGGATGAAGAAGAACAGCTCCACATTGGGGGCGTCACTATTTACTGTTCCTTTTGCTCTTTCTAGCCACCAGAGAAGTGTGCCCAATTTTCATCATTGTTATGTTTTGTTTGTTTGTTTGTTTTGTTTTGTTTTGTTTTAACACAGAGGAACTAGCAGGACTGGAGAGGGGAATCACTGATTTGGCCATAGTCAAATAATTAGTGAAGAAGGGTATTACAGCTTCCAGACCAGGTATGTCTGTCTGCCCATGGCACTCGCCCTCTCTGGCCCTTAAGGAACTTAGCATCCCTGAAGATAAGTACGTGTGTAAAACTTGGCCACTGTGTACCATGTAAGTGACTCTGTAATGTCATTAAGGGTTCTTTTGAGAACACTGACAAAAGAAAGATCAGTTTTATCTGGGGTAAATGAAGACATCTATGATAGATCTTAAAAGTGCTTTTAAAACCATTTTTATTTTATGTGTATGGATGTTTTATCTGCATATGTCTGTGTACCCTGGAACTGGAATTACAGACAGTTATAAGCCACCAAGAGGATGCTAAGAATTGACCTGAGTCCTCTGCAAGGGCAACAATGCTCTTAACCACTATGCCGTCTCTATAGCCCCTAAAATTGCAGAGATACAGCATTTCAAAGAGAAGTGTTGAAGGAGCCCAAGGGCAAGGTTTTGTGAAAACCAAGAGGCTGTTTGGGTGGGTCTTGATACAGATGTATGACTTGACTTTCAAGGCTATGGGAAACTATTGCAGAATACTTCCACAAGCTGGGCATTTTCATGGTCCGACTTAGCAGGTATGCAAGTTCTAAGCTCAAGAGCCATCTAAGTGTCTAGGCATTTGATTTCTTGTTACTCGTTGGTGGGCGATGTGTTTAAGGGGTACACACTGTTTTCACAGCCTTATGCAGAGTGAGGTGTGCCACAGCGGTTCTGAGACCGCTTGTGTTCGCAGACTAAGACTGAGTCTGCCTAGGATTGAAGCTCAGTTCTTGCTCTCGCCACTTGTTTGTTCTTGTGCCTTACCTGCCCTGTGGGTTTCTCCCTGAGAGAGAGAGAGAGAGAGAGAGAGAGAGAGAGAGAGAGAGAGAGAGGGGTGAGTCTTGAAATGGACAAATTTTGCACTCTCATTTGCTAGCCATGGTGTGAGTTGGCGGTGTACTAGATGCAGGCCATGCTGGATCCACTAATGATGGACTGATGGGAAGGTTAAAAAGCAAATTCAGAGGCCGTCGTAGAAATCGGTGTGAGGGGCATTTTTCTGTGAAAAATGTCAGATTTCAAATACCGTGAAACCTTCTCCAGGTGAAGAAAACAGTGAAATATGTGCTTTTTAGTGTCCCCAGTGTCTTCGTTCTTTGGCTTTAAAGGTCAAATTCGCATTGGTTTGCTCCACTCTCAAGATTCTGTAAATACACCAGCTAATTCTACCCTTTGCACCTGTCCAAACAGCAAGGAAGATAAAAGGGACCAGAGGAGAGTCCAGCCTCTTCCTTCCCCTAATGAGGCTCCACTGATTTTCGAAAACAACTGGAAGACAATAAATCGCCCCCAATGCTGCTTCTTCCAAGGCCAGGCTTGTCACTGGTCCATGTGTTCCCAGCAGACCCAAGGTGCTAAGGTTCACAGCTGGACCATAAAATGCTTTGGCAGCTCTGAGGATATATATGGCCAGTTTCCTTTGTTCCCACTGGAGCCTTGGGTGTTTGGGGTTATAGGCTGTTGGCTTCACGACTAATTTGGTTTATTTGTTTTGTAGGTAAATGAGAGAAACTTCAAAACATTCACAAGCATGCCCATGAGCAGGTCAGAAGCTGTCCACAGACCTTAGGCTTAAGGTAGGCCTGAGCTGGGGTAATTTTCAGGGGCTTGTTGTTACCATCCCCCCCCCCTGCCCACTCAAGGAGAGTTGGCTTCCTGCCAGGGGCTTTTCTTTTCTATGTTAGATTTTGCCCACAAGTTTCTGAGGACTCCCGATGGTTGCATTATTTGGTATGGGGCCCATAAGGCTCAAGTGACTGCTGAGGGCTTGAAATGTGGCTACAACTGAAAAGTGCCATAGATACAAAGCACATTTGGGTTTCCAAGGCATAACGTTAAAAAGAAGAAAGATAATGTGTCAACTTTTAAAATACTGGTTGCAGTTTGAAACAACAGGATTTGTACGTATTAGGTTACAATATTTGGATTAAGGGGCTGGGAAGGTGGCTCATTGGTTAAGAGCACATACTGCTCTTCCGGGGACCTGAGCTTGGTTCCCATTACCCATGTCTGGTGGCTCACAACTGCTTGTGGCTCTTGCATATCACAGGGCACCCCACACTCACATGAATATACCTACACACAGATACGCACTTATACATATATAGTTAAAAGTGAAATAAATCATTAAAAATAAACCAGGTTATTAAGAAACTAATAGGGTTACAACCAATTAATTTCTTTTTAGTTTCTCAAATATGCTAACTGAATGACTTAAAATTCCATATTTGACTCATGGTGTATTTTCATTAAAAAGCATCACGCCATCAGAAGGAGGCCTTCAATACCCTTCTCTTCTCTCCTCTTTTTCTCTTTATTGTGAAGGTCTTGCCAGCCTGGCAGACCTGCAAACCTGTTACCTCAGCCTTTCTAGTGCTGAAATTACAAGAACTCCTGTGGCACTTGGACACTCAGAATGGCCTGTCAGTGAGTCTGCAGGATATTTTCTTGGTTAATGATCATTGTTAGAGGGCCCAGCTCACTGTGGACTGTGCCACCTCTGGGCAGGTGGTCCTGAGTGGTATAAGAAAATAGGCTAAGGAAATCATGGAAGAAAACCTTGTAAGTGGCACCCCTTCATGGTCTCTGCTTCAGTTCCTGCCTCCGGGTTCCTGCCTTGAGTTCCTGTTCTAACTTCCCCTCAGGCTGGACTGTTATCTGAAACTGTAAATTAAAACAAATCCTTTCACCCCAGGCTGTTTTTAGTCGTGGTATTTATCACAAAAGTAGAAATCTAAGGAGCAAATATTTTATGTTTATAGACATTGGCTCCAGACAAAGTGACAGTCTTGCTGAGGATGGCCCTAGACTGTACAGGCAAATATTGAAGAACATCACCTGAGCCTCTGGCCATAGAGCATCAACAAATCAACATTTTCTGCCTTGTAGAGGCTTTTCATTTTGTAGGGAAAATGTGAAAAATTTTTCTCTAAGCTTTTTGGCCTTCTCCAAATGTTTCATATTGGTCTTAAGAGACAACAGAACAGCTAAACTGCTTTATTTCTAACTTTCATACTAAGGCAAAAGAGGCCTAATTCAATAGTTTAAATGTGGGGTCTATGAATTAAACCTTAATTCTGTAATTCAGAAAATTTCATCAAGTGCTTGTACCATTTCTGGACTCACAGTCAGCCTTGGATGCCAAATTTATAAATTTTCATGGCAAGAGAATGACTAGCCAGGATACACTAAGAATTGTTTCCCACTGCAGGCTTGCTAGCTAAGGCATATTGTGCATTAGTTCGCACTAAGGCATAAACAGAAATGCTCTCAAGCACAAACTCTCCCCAAAAGGAACCGAGAAAATACTGGCTTTGCTACACATCTGCTATTTCAGCTACAATTGGTTATATATTTAATTAAGACTGGCTTTAGCAATGAAGATAATTTCCAGTTTCACAAGACATGGGTTTTCCAAAAAACCAAATTATGTTAATTCTTCAAACTTCTCAGAAAACATGTGACCAAATTATCCCAGGCACACATTTCAACTGCCTGGATGGAAGAATTTGATAAGAATGGATGTATTTGAATGATTTTTGAAAAATTTAAGGACAAATTTTCCTACCTATTTGTGATTTCTATAACTGAGCTCAATTATATATTCAGTAAAAAGCTAATTCTTTTTGGGACAATGTCTATTGTAATTTTAAAAAATATTTTGATCAAGAGATTTGTTATGTGTCAAAATGACAATAAAGAAATTTCAAGATTGAAGTAAATCATATTGTTCATTTATTATATGCATGTACTATATAAATATATATATACATAACCACATATACACACATATATAAATATTTATATCTTTGGAGAATCTAAATACAATAAAACTGTATTCAACAGATTAATGTCAGACATTTTATTTTGTTGTTGGCCACAGAACACTTAAGGGTCTTGCTGCAAACTCTTATTTATATTACTAATTATTACCGTGTGCCAAAATGTAAAAGTGTCAGTTAGCACAGTATTTGAGTATAGGAATGCTATATTAACTAACTCTATCCATAAGCTAAAGTATCATTTCAAGGGAATCATAACCCTAGGCATTGTTGGCATTAATAACCTGCCAAATGCTAAATTGCCAACAAACTTTGCTGACTTGTAAATCTGGTTTGAATGATGCAGAATGTACAATGTTATGTACAGTGTGAGAGAAACCTCACTGAGCTTCTGGTAAATGTCACGACAATTCTGTGAGAGATGTTTACAGTGATACAAGCCTATACTATGAGAAAGGAAACGTCTCAAACTAACCCTGTATCTCAAGATACTAAAAAAGAAAGAAACTAAAACCAACGTTGTAGAAAGAGGAATGAAATAATGAAGATTAAGGTAAAATTAGTAAGATAGCACATAGAAAAACAATAGAAAAAAATTAATCAAGGATGGTTAATAACCACAAATTGATGTGATATGCTACTTCAACAGAATGCAGGAAAACACCAAGTGATTGTCTCAATAAATGTAAAACAATATTTGACAGAATCCGGCAACTTGTCATGATAAAAATGCTCAGTAAAAATATAGACAGAAGTTACCTCAACAAAATGAAGACCATGCATGAAAAGAAAACCCCCAAACTAATAACATATTACACAATAAAAAGCTGATAGATTTTCCATGAAGACTAAGAAAAAGAATGGATGTCTATAAAAGCCATCTGAATCAGAAAGGAGATGTGATGGCCTATTTACATTCAGTGTAACATAAAGAAATTGCTAGAGTCTACCAGTATCTATTAGAATTTAAGCATCATCAGATACACGTGAGACAAAACTAACACATGAAACCAGCTGCATTTCTATTTCCAAACAATGAATATTCAAATAAGAAATTAACCATCTCAGCACAGCCAGGTGTTGTGGTGCATACCTGTAACCCCAGCACTCTAGAGGCCGAGGCAGGAGGATGACAGGTTTGTAGACAGTCTGAGGTACATTGTCGGAGTCCAGTTCTGACCTGTCAAAGGGTCCTTGGTGGGAGGAGAGAGGAATGAGGAAGTATTAGATAGAAATATAGGAGATGATAAGAAAGACAGAGACACAGGATAGCTTCGGAAGGGTTCTGGGTCCATACCCAGCCTCCTTGAGGTTTATTCCAAAGGGCTTTTTATACAATGCCAAAGGGCAAGGCAAAAGACCTCTACCTTTTAAGATCAAAGCACAACGTACAGCCATATGTAGACCCTTCAAAACACCTGGTAACCATGCCCATGGCCAAATCATTCCATTATATAGCCAAGCAATTAGATAACTTACCAGAAAATAATAGTTACTTGGAGACATTACAATGCTGAATTGGGGGGGGGGGAATGTTATATTTATTTATAAGCAAATTTTAATCAGGTAATTGTAGATGCAGTTATTTTTTAAATTTTAACTAAATTATAATTTAATGACTTCTGTATCTTCCCTTTCTTCTCCCCCATCCTATCCTTGTCCTCTCCCTCCTTTTAACTCAAATTGACAACCTGTTTGTCTTTAATTATTATTATTTTATGTACACACACATGAACTAATATATTAATACAACCTCCTAGATCAATTTTTGTTGTTTGTATGTTACAGGGCTGACTAGTATGTACTGGATAACCAATGGAGATTCACCTCAGGGAGGGGCTTATTCTCCCACTCTCATTGATCATTAACGGCCTGTAGTTACTCATCTAGGAATGGGACTCCACGAGAATTCCTCTTTTCCAATATTTCTATTGGTATTTTTATTGTTCAGGATTTGTTTATACAGAACTTTCTGAAAAAGGCAACTGCATGGCAGACCTCCTGATATTCCGACTCTTACAGTCTTTCTTCTTTCTCTTCCACAATGTGCCTTATTGCTGTGAGTGCTGCTTTTAACACTGTGTTGAAAAGGAGTCAGGATAGAAATCCCTGCCTCATGATTCTAAAGGGATCACTTTGAGTTTTTCTCCATTTAAATAATGTTGACTATGGATTTGTCACACAAGCCTTCCTTATGTTAAGGAACTGTCTTAGTGAGGGTTCCTATTATTGTGAAGAGACACCATAACCATGGCAATTCTTATAAAGGAAAAACGTTTCATTAAAGCATGCTTATAGGTTCAGAGGTTTAGTTCATTGTCATGGTGGGAGCATGGCAGCATGCAGGCAGACATGGTGCTGGAGAAGTAGTTGAGAGTTCTACATCTGGATCTTTAGGCAGCATGAAGAGAGAGACTCTGGGCTTGAAATGGGCTTTTTGAAACCTCAAAGCCGCCGGGCGGTGGTGGCGCACGCCTTTAATCCCAGCACTCGGGAGGCAGAGCCAGGCGGATCTCTGTGAGTTCGAGGCCAGCCTGGGCTACCAAGTGAGTTCCAGGAAAGGCGCAAAGCTACACAGAGAAACCCTGTCTAAAAAAACCCCAAAAAAAAAAAAAAAAAAAAAGACCCTCAAAGCCTACCCCTAGTGACACACTTCCTCTAACAAGGCCACACCTCCTAATCCTTCAAAATAATGTCACACCCTGGTGACAATGAGCCTATGGGGGTAATCCTTATTCAAGCCACCACAGTCCTTCACCCCATCTTTGTTCTTTCTTATGCTGTTCCTATCTTTTGGGATGGTACCCAATACCTTCCTGCCATTTCCAAAACACAGGTTATTTTTAATCTCTCCTTCTCTTTACCCCTCCCAATCCATCCAGATACTCACAAAGTCCTGGTGACAGGTTTCTTGTGTCTCTTACATCACCGCCACTGTAGCATGACCCACCAACAGAAATGTCTCTCCTGTTCACCTTTATGTTTCCTGTACATTGCCCATTTCCAGAGATACCACACATGGTAAAAAAAAAACAAAACAAAACATAGTTTCTGAGTGAAAAAATTAGTCTTAGAAAGTAGAGAAACATGAAAGGAATGCAGAATTTTTTTTTAAAAGCCTTCATACTATTATTACACATTAAGAAATTGAATCCAATAAATTTTTCACATTGTTTTCTGGAACATTTATATGAAAACATACAAAGAGATGTATCACATAATTCATGTGATAAAATGCTATCATGATTTAGTTTTATGAACCCTTGGCTGAGATTTAACTTATACACACTTAATCCAAAAGCAAAATAAGGAAGCTGCATACAAAATAAAGGCTAGTACAGTGAAAGTCTGTGTGTTGTTGGCTCTTGCAAATCATAATCCACATTTCTGAGAATCTTTGAAACCGGCCTATGAAGTTCATGGGGAGAGGGGCTGCATGATGTATTGCAATTACAAAGAAGAGCTGAATTCCATGTTAGTGATGAAATTCTAATGATCCCACATCCATGCGTACATAATCAGGACGCAAAGAATGTGTGTGATTGGGTAGTTCTGTTGAAAATTAAATCCCGATCATCTTCTAAACTGGTAACTAGCAGGTATGTGCCTCATAGTCCCAAGGGCCAGCTTTTACAGGGTTGGCTGAAGGCTTTACAAGCAGTGTTTTCAGCTCACTGTTATGTCTTTTCTGTCCATCCAACATGGCAAGCCTGTAAAAACAACAAAAACATTGCTATTATTACTTTATGTGCATGGGTGTTTGGCCTACATATATGTTTAAGCACCACATGGATGCCTGGTGCTTGCAGAGGCCAGAAGAGTGTTGGATCCCCTGGAACTGTGATTATGAATGGTTGTGAGCTGTCATATGGGTACTGGGAATTGAACCTGAGTCTTCTAGAAGAGTTGCCACTGCTCTTAACAACCGAGTTGTCCCTCCAACCCTGCAGCACTGCCAAGGCTATAGGTCATAGAAAGAGCAAAATATTGGTTCTGGGGGCCACATGACAAAAGTAGAATTGCTTTTTAGAGTTGTGGTCACATTAGGTCTGCGTATGATTTACCTGGTTGGTAATGGAATCCAGAAGCAGATGGCTCTATTTAGGCACCCTTGGTGTCATGCTGAGAGGGTCCATAGTCAGGGGATGGAGCATCTCCAGGGAGGTGAGTGGGAGACTTTTTTAACTTGGATGTTGCTTGTACTTTGGATTGCAAGTGTCCTCCAGAGTCAAGTGTAAAGGCTTGATTCCAAGTATGGTGTTGTTGCGGGATGGTAGACTTTAGTGAGCCTAGTGGGAGGCCTTTGGGTCACTGAAGGGCGAAAATGATTGTGGGACCCCTGTCTCTGCCTCTTTCTCTTGTATGCCCCAGCAGGAAGGTGACTGCCTCACCACCAGTGAGCTGCCATCATGGCGTACTGCTTCCCAGTCAAGGTCTAAAGTACTAGGTTCTTCTTCCATGGACAGAAACCTTCAAAGCTGTGAGCCCCAAGTTAGCTTTCCCTCTTGAGACGCTGTTTATCTCAGCACTCATTCTAGCAATCCAAGGCTGACCATCCCAACACTCGTTCTAACCCAAGGCTGACCATCTCAACACTCATTCTAACCCAAGGCTGATCATCATCTCAGCACTTGTCCTAGTCACCTAAGGCCAGCACAGTTGTTGTGTTGAGGTTTATTTTTATAGACTGATCACCGCTGTAGATTCTCTGAGAAAAGAACAAAAGGGAAGATATCAGCTCAGCTCATCACAGTGAAGATATTTAATAAGGAAGTTATGGCTCCTGACCATTGACACTCTGACCTTGACTTGGTAATGAACTGAATGAGCTCATTAACTTCAGGCTCAGATTATTTAGACACAGGACAGGCAAGTGTCCAGGGCTCCACTGGACATTTGCATTTTTTATTTGCTAGAGATTCTTGGGACATGGCGAAAGCCAAAAGGGAGGAAATAGCATTCAAGAAGGCAGAATTTACAATGAAAAACACATGACGTTGGAATTCCCTGTGGAATTAAAGCAGGCAACACCATGCAGGAATGTGCTAGTGTTTGCCCTGGCACAGTTTGGCCTCCATTGCTCAAATGGCCTCATGTTAGATTGTCCATGAGCAATGAGCCAGTCAGGGCATGTAAGGGAAATTTTCTGTATTTGTCCAAAATATAAACATTTTGAAATCACATGTGTGTGTCCGAAGTGTTCCGTGAATTTGTTAATGGCTGTTGAGTTCACACATGTCTTTCATTTCATCTGTTTTAAGATGTCAAATTAAAAGGCCATTGGTTGCTAAGATCCTTCCATCTCCTATAGGGGAAAGCTTACAGAGTACAAGGCATGAATTTCTAATTCAGATGTGGAAGGTTTACTGCAGATGACTTCTGATTTCTTTGCAGCAGATGCTATTTTTTTATTAAAATTATTTATATTGTTAACTAACATTTATTATCTCATATAATGACAGAAATAGCATTTAAAAAGAAAATGAATCACTTATCTATATAAAAATTAACTTGCTGAAACTATTTTAAAAATAAAATTTTAAAAATTGGCATTCTGCAAATAGAACACGGATTGCTATATTAATTTAAAAGTTAATTAGTTATAACATTATGCAACTAGTAACATTTTCTTTTAGCATAAAATGTCTGCTGAAGTTTTCAATCAAATATTATGAATTTTATAATAACACTACTAAGCTAGATTCATTACCTGTGGTGATATTTTATTTGTGCTGAAATGTGGTGATATTTTGTTTGTATGTTAATAAATAAAATTTGCTGGAGATCAGAGGACATAGATAGCTAGCCATAAACAAAAGTCAGGTGGTGGTAGCACACGCCCTTAATCTGATCACACGGCAGACAGAGTCTCTGTGTGTTCAAGGACACAACCAAGCTTGCTGACACACGCCTTTAATCCCAATACCAACCATAGAGACCTGGAGGTCTGTACAGACAGGCAGTGATGAAGAAGTGAGGTGGCTGGGCTAAGAGCCAATGAGAAGGCAAAACAGCAAGTCAATAGAGGTGCAGGTTAGACAGGAAGAAGTTCCTTCTCTTGGGAAGCTATGGCAGTGTGGTGAGCTAAGGTTAGCTGGTGGCTATTCCTATTTCTCTGATCTCTAAGACTTTCACCCCTGTATTTGGCTCTGTGTTTCTTATTTAATAAGACTGTTTAGAAATTCGTCTACAATTACCTATTGTGAAGTGTGTCTAACTGGACAATTGAACTCTGGGATCTTATTAAAGGTTAAATCAGTTCTGCCTATACAAGCTAAAAGCTAGTCCTTTCATCTTTGGCCTCCACATCAGCCAAGAACAATGTGAAAAACTAAAACTAATTCATATGCCTTTACTTACCCACCCTCGTTGCTGGTTGGCTAGCAATACTTGGCTAGTCTATGCTTGATGAAATGCTAACTATCCTTCAAAGACAGGTGGGTGCAAATGTCATCTCCCCAGCCAGCCTCTTTGTTGAAGGAATCAGCATTCCCTCCTCTGTCCTCCCCTTGCTTTAGGCCATACAGCACAATAGCATCTGTGACAAAGATAATCTGTCTGCTGTTTATAATAAAGGTGGGCATGGTGTATTATCATATTTGTGGCCCATTGGGTGATATAGTACACACCACACAGAAATGTTGTTGACTTAAATAATGATACATAAAACAAATTGATGGTCTTTGGATGTATTTCAAATGGAAATACCGTTATTTCCTTCTAACTCAAGAAATAAAATTTTTATTTCAGACAAATAAACATTTATTATCTTCATGTCCCGCGTGATGGGATGCAGGCCTGGAGCTTGCATTTGATTTTGGTTCTCTTCCTGTCTTGGCTTTGTGACATATAAACGATCACAACTCAAAATACCAGCAGCATTCATTTTAAATCCCAGTGCAAGCTCCAGTGTTACTTAGGGCCGGTCACTTGGTATGTGGCCCCAGAAGCAGAACTGGCCAAAGCAAATGCAGACAGCGAGGAAGGATCTCTTGTATGAAGCATGTAAGACAAACCTTACAGAAGCATTCATGTGAAAAGTTTTTTATTGTAAGGTTTGATTTTATTTTTGCTTTTGGAGACATGAAGAAGCTTTTGAAACAAAGGCCACTTGTAATAAACTCTAATATAATTATTTCTCATTACTTTCCTTTTTGTGTGTATAGATGCTTCCTCTCATGTCAATATGGTCTTCACTGTAATTGTAAGACATATATTTTGGTTAATTTATTTTAATTGTCAAATAATTATGTATATTTATAAGGTACAATATCATGTTTGATATGACTATATTATAGAAATACTCAAGCTAGCTAATAAGTATGTGACATCAACAGTTGACTACTTTTTGTCATGAGACGTGAAAAAATGTCTATTTCCTTAGCAATTTTGAATTATAAGCCATGATTAACTACAGATCATTAAACCTCATTACCTCTCTTTCTACCTTGATCCACAGGTCCTCTTTCCTCATGCTATCTTCTGTCCAAGTATTTTTCATATTATGTGTATGATATCTGTGCACCACATTTTGAGCCTAGGTCTTACTAAGTTGCCCAAGCTTGCCTTGAACTTACCTTGCAACCCAGATAGACTTTTAACTTATGATCTTCCTTCTTCAACCTCTGGAGTAGCTGAGATTACAGGCTGTAGATTCTGGACTATGTCAGTATAGAAAGAGTGCTAAGCAGCATCCATTCACTCTGCTCCCTGATTGTGAATGAAAAATGGATCAGCTGCTTGAGACTCCTGCGTCCTTCACTCTCCACTGTGATGAACTGTATACTTGAACCATGAGCCAGAATAAACTCTCCATTAGACAGATTTTATCAGAGTATATTTACCACAGCATCATGAAAAAAATTACTAAGACATCCAATCTATCCATTCATAAGTATTTTGGCTACATTTATGAACTGTATAATTTTTACCTTCATCATTGTGCCAATATATACATTGACATTAAAATTATTTCTATTATGAAAATAAATATCAATCAGTGATTGCTAATATTTATCATCAACTTAACTAGATTGAGAATCACCTAGGAGACATACTTCTGGGTGTCTGGATAGCGACAGAGGTTTAACTGAGGAGGGAAAGACTTACCTGAATGTGGAGGCACCATTCCCAAGGGCTAGGGCCCCGACTGACTATCAAAGGGAGAAAGGAAGAGAGGAGCTGAGCACCAGCATTCATGTCTCTCAGCTTCCTGACTACAATGCTGTATGATCAGATACCGCATACTTGTAACACCATGCTTTCTTGCCATGATAGATTCTATCCTTTCTTAAATTGTAAGCCAAGACAAATCATTCCTTCCAAAGTTTTCTCATCAGACATTTTGTCACAGCAATGAGGAAACTGAACGATACCATATCTGAGTATCACTTCTGTCAGTGTCATAAAATACCCTGACAAAAGCAATACATAGGAAAAAGGGTTTCTTTTAGCTCACAGTTCCAGGGTACAGAGTCCCCCTTTGTGAGGAAGTCATGGTGACAGAGAGACATGGATTAATATAGGCTTGTGGCAGAGAGCTGTGGATTCATGCATGTTTACTTGTGTTCAGCTCTCTTTTTCTACTTATATGCAGTACAGAATCTCCTGCATAGAGAATGGTACCACCTATAGTGGGCAAATCTTCTCATCTCAATTACACAATTAAGGTAAGACCCCCATAGACATCATGTACAGGCCAATCTAATCTAGGAGACCCTTTGGAAAGATTGTCTTCCCAGGTGACTCTAGATTTTGTCAGAAATTGCAACTAATCATCATTCATAGTATCTATCTATCTATCTATCTATCTATCTATCTATCTATCTATATCTATCATCTGTCTACCTTTCTCTATCTAAATCCAAAAATCAATATTTGAGCTTCGTAAATATAAACTTTCTATGGTTTAATAATTTTGTTGAGCTTTCCAAAGATCTGAGATAAAATTTGGAGTGTTTTCATTAGCATTCCAGCTGTTGGCTGGGGATGTGAAGAATAGAAATATTAAGGGGTGGCATCTCATCACTGTCATAAAAAATGAACTTGGCTCACATGATCAACAACTCTCACACTTTATATACTAGTAAAGGGAAGAAACAAAATCAAATCAAAAACAAGGGAATAAAATGCTTACCAACTTGTGACATTATTCCTGGGAAGACATGAACAAATGTCCACTCACCTCAGATAGGGAGCTGACAACAGGACAATGGACAGACACCACCAAAGTCCAACTTGGTGAAACAATGAGTTTTATTGGCGTTACTAACAGGACTATGGGTGAAGAGTTACTTACAGGAGCAGAAATGACTCAAAGACAGATGTATAACCAAACCCCACCTCAGCATGGGTGACAGCTCACAAAAATTGGAAGCCTGGAGCACACTGAAGAGCCTGCAGTCAGCTTAACAGGTTGAGTGTCCTTTCCAGATAGTTCAATTGCTCTGAGCCTCTTCCAGGCAGTGAGGCTAGTAGCCTCTGCTTTCTTCATATTGCCTGGATGGTTTGAATCTTCCAGGCAGCTCAGTTTTTCTAGGAGTGTCTTTGAGCAGTCCTTACTTGGGAGAGGAGTGGCCTAGTGAATCTGATCCGATCTGGGGACTTCCTAAAGCTA
Source organism: Peromyscus attwateri (assembly GCA_902168425.1). Lineage (NCBI taxonomy): Eukaryota > Metazoa > Chordata > Mammalia > Rodentia > Cricetidae > Peromyscus > Peromyscus attwateri. The sequence continues at coordinate 9,966 of CABHPP010069951.1, read as the reverse complement.
TTGAGTTGTTTACTTCTTCAGCTTCATGAGCTTCCCTCTAAGACAGAATATTTCACCTCCTCTTAGAACATCCTGTGTTTTAATGAGAGAACTCCAAGATGGGAGGTTTTGTCTCCAAGGAGATTGCCACATAACAAACATGGCAAAAAGTCAAGGGTTTATTAAAAAAAAAAAGCCTCTAAGTAGAAAATATGGGGTGAAATGAACTGAAGCTGCCAGAGATGTTAGCATGTTAGTGTATGTTGAGAAAGTACCAAGTAGCAGAATGGTGGGAGGTAAGGAATGAGGAGAGGAAGAGAGCAGTTGGAACCTAGATGTTGGAATTGGGGAGCACATGCCTCAGATACTCTGCTTGAGGGTAGTAGCTTGAGACAAGACTGAAGCAATCCATAGTGAGGGGCCATGTAAGTCATTAAATTCCTTTGTGAAGCTTAACGGAAACCGTTGAATGGTCAGTCAACTGTAACCTAGCACTATAGTACAGCTCAGCTTCAGTGACAAAAATTCTCTTTACACACAATGCGGGGAGTAAATTACAGGTGCAAGAATAGAAAAGATACACAGGGGATACTGGCAATCATCAGACTCTAGGAAGGTAGACATTACACCTAGAAGAACAGTGAGCAACATGTGTTTCTGAGATCAGAGACATATTGTGGCACATGCTGACATTAGATATGGGAGTTTAAAGAATGGAGGATGAGTTAAGTAGGTGGCTGGAGAAGTTGGGTAGCTGGTGGCAGAATCTACAGAGATGCTGGATGACACAAGTGGCTGAGATGGGTAATCTTGGCCATGCAAAGTAGTTAGGACATAATGGATTTAGGACCTTAGACACAGTGGCTGACCCAGAGAGGGTGGTGGTCTCATTTAGGGAGGGGAAAGGCCCTTAGACCATTTGTGTTTTCATCGTAACTCTCTCTTAAAGTTCACTTGGCTATGAACTTGGGCTATACACTAGTTTAAGTTTGGATAGAGTTAGAGAAACTGGCAAATGAGATTTGACCTAGGTAAAATCAGCTACATCTGTGAATTCATCTCTAACAAATGTTGAACAAAAATTAGGGAACACGTTATCAAATCTGATGACAGATAGATGTTTGTTTGTTTTGTGTATTTTGTACTTTTAAATACTTTAAAGCATTTTAAAATTAAAATTTGGAACACTATCAAAAATCATTCATAATCATTCATAATATAGTGCTACATAAAACAAACCTCACAGATTTATCTCTTTATTGCTTTCTTGATGGACTCAAACCATTACTAGAATTGTTGGAATTAATGATGACCATGGATGCTGAATCACATGAGGATAACACACAATATGCAAGCTTGCTTTCTAGCTAACCCTTGATGTAACCTAAAGCCTCTACTTTCGGTTTACTTTCCCAGTTCGTATAAATTACAGTTTCCCCAACAGGAAGAAAGAGACTGTGTCATCTGAACATACACATCACATTCTGATGAAGACACTGACTCTGAGAGATCCTGAGGGCTTTTCAGAGTCTCAGTCAGGTCTTTGAAATCCTAGCTGAAGATGCCATGTGATTTCATGTAAGGACACATTTATTTAGATGACACATATCCATGGGTGACTTCATGTTGCTCAGAAGTCCGTGTTTTAGGTAATAGTCTGGGTTACATGAAGTCAAGGGAAGTTCATAGAAGTCACTTTATAAAATAAGCTTTGATGTTGACTCATCTCTGTGGTTTTAGGTCTTCTGGGGAGGCTGTGGGAAAAAAAATTCTTTGCAATACATGTAATAAATCCAGGAGACTATTTGATTTAAGTAAGTCAATTAAAGAACAAGTACAATATACTTAAAAGACAAAGGTAATTGTCCATATTGCAAAAGAAATGCTTCCATTGTAGAAGTCTGCCTGATGCTATTACCTTAAATGTCAAGATCTCCCACACAGAAATGGCAAATAGTCACAACTGAGTGCCTAATCTCTACTCGACTAGTCATGGCTGCCTGGAGGAAGTGTTAAGAAAAGACTACATCTGGACTTATTGATATAGTAGTCAGAAGTAAGAATTCTTCAGAAATAGCAGGATACACACACACACACACACACACACACACACACACACACACACGAGACTCAATTTGCCCCTAAATCACAAGATCATGAGCCAATTTCTTAAAATGTATCTCTTTAGTTCACTTATGTTTATTCATACTTTTATAAATATATTCTCTATGTATTTTCTGACTTTTATTTGTAAATTATATGTTGGTATATTTAGACAGAAAGATTCACTTTGAGAAAATGGCTCCTGTAACCAAGGGCGCTGGAATGTCTGAAATCAGTGAGGGAGGCAGGATATTCAGGAAGGGTTACTGTTGAGCGCTACCTCTGGTCTCAAACAGCTATGAGGCCATTCCCAACACCCAAGGTTGTATGGTTGTGATCTTGGGCACTTGTGCTTTTAGTTTGGGGGACTCCAGTCAGCTCCTAAAGTCTTTGATTGCAGAATCTCTTATCATGAGATTGTATGTATCTTCATGCCAGGAAGTGAATGTATTCTATTCAAAATCGGTTTATTGTTTGTAAATGTTAATCACATGCAAACCATACCTTCACAAAAATGTCCCCAGGTAGTTTGACTAAACCTCTGGTGACACATTAGTCAGCTGACCGCCTGTCATGATAGGAAGAGCACCTTCTTGGTGGAAGAGTGGGCAAGTGCCATTATTCTTGCCATACGTCTGCCATCCTTAGACTGGTTGTATTTTAATGCTCTTTTAGTGTAACAAAACCCCTTTTACGGACAAACCAAGAAGATTGTTTTATAAATGACATCACTCACATCCAAGAGCTTTGAAATACAGGAAGATAAAGACCTTAGATCTCACCAAGCGTTTCCAGTAAATGTACATTTCACGTTGTTGCAATACTCCCTAAAGATGTATGTTCCATCCTTCCCTTGCATCCCACCCCTTACATAATCCAGTTCCCATGAAAATTTACTTACTGTTCTCCTCCAAAACCCAGATCTGAGCCGCATGGAAATTTCAAGTGGAAATATTTTCACTTAGAGAAATAAATTAGTGTGTAGAGTTTTCAGAAATTGACCACCACTTATAGTACTCAAAATTCCAAATTGTCAAAATTTGAACAGCCATTTGGTCTCTCTCTCTCTCTCTCTCTCTCTCTCTCTCTCTCTCTCTCTCTCT
>CABHPP010069946.1:0-12146 GCA_902168425.1 Peromyscus attwateri | reverse complement strand
CCCCCCCCAGCTCCCTTTAAAATTCATGGCCTCTTTTTCTTTATTATTTATTATTGATATATATATATATGCAAATAAATATATAAATGCAACCTGCTGGGTCTGTTTAGTGTTACTTGAATGTATATGTTTCTAGGGCTGACCACTCGGGATTTTGGGCTTCATTTTTTGGGGGTTCATTTCTGGGGAAGACTAATTCTTCCTCTCTTAGCAGCTTTTAACTGCCTGTAGCTCTTCAACAGGGGTAGGTCCCTATGTGATTTTCTGCAAACTGTCCCCAGAGCAGAACATGCTCCCTCTGGAGGAGTTAGGCTCCAGATGGTCCACATAGCAATAGACTTTCATCATTCTTCCCAAGCATGGAATCAGATCTGATGCATCATCTTGGCTTGGATATATCAGTTGTTTGGTTTTGTCTTTAACAAAGCACGTCTACATATAAGTTTAAATCTTAAACATGTATGTGCCAGCACTGCAAAGGAGGTGGGAATATCTGCTGCTTATTCACATGCTGATTCTTTGCTATACAAGGAAGCACAATTGAAAGCAAACAGAAAACAAAAGAATAATTATCACTGAATATGTGTTTTTCTAAATCAATTATGACTAAGGGTAGGATTTTTAGTGTCCAGAGCATGTTGCCCTTAGGGTGCGGATTGCTAGGCATTAGCCTCCCAGAGCAATTGGGCTTCATCTTCTGGGAGTGTACTGACTTTTGTGATACATTTATCCATAGTTCCCACATGGTAACCACGGAAAACAAACTTGCTAAAACTTATACAATTAACTCATTACCAAAACAATGCATGTTATGATAAACTTCGTATACTCATCTGTCAGATATCTTCAGCACAGAAAGGAAAAGAATGTAGTGTCTACAGCTGGTGTAAGGAGACATTCCCAAGGGACAGAGGCAGATTGAAGATTATATTTTTCCTAGAGAACGAGAGTCACTTGTTTATTGCTGTTGATTGGTAGAGTGGAAGAGATCCACATCAAATCAGGGCAATATGGGTGGCACGATTCCATGGGATGGAGTCGCGGAAGTCTTGTTGAAAGTGATTATTAGAGGAGAGATTAAGGAAAATGTAATTGATAGAGGTGTGGGCAGAGTAAAACGAGGCCACAGGGGATAACGTCCTTTGTAGGGCTAGTAGCGGTGATTATGGAGCCACTCAGTCTGAAGAAGTACATGATTATCAAGATGGAGTGAACGTGACAGAAGGACAGGCCAGGTGAGGACTGGAGCAGCCTCTCTGACAAGAAGTGTGACAACTCTTCAGAAAACAAAATCTTTGGAATAAAAACTCCAAATTCTACTTCCCCTCTACAGTCTTGGTATCATAACTCTGTTAAGCAAAGGGCATGAGAATCGGGCATTGTCATTCATAAAAGTCAGCCTACTGGGTACCAAGCAGTGGAAAAGGATCTAGGGGACTAAGAAAGATATTCAGGACAGTTCCTAATATTTACACACCAACTCGTCAGAGCTAGCTTTGAATCCCGGGGCAACAAGTGTAATGCATGCATTACAACAAATAAATCTCATGTTTTTTTTGTTAGAATCAGAGGAGACGTATACATGAGGAGATGGGAGAGAAAGTAGTGGAGTAATGACTGAGTGCTATTGTGTCTTAGATGGCACTTTGGGTGATTTGAACAGGTAATCTCAGCTAATCCTCCCAAAACAACACCTGATAGCTATATTGTCATAAGAACATGCAGGCTAAAAAACTCAATGTATTTTGCTAAGATCATAAATCTCATAGCTGGCTGACCTGTGATTCATACCTAGGACTGACAGAATTCAGAGACACTGCTAATATCACAATTGCACATAATATATTCATGTGGGGTGTGTGTGTGTGTGTGTGTGTGTATGTGTGTGTGTGTGTGTATGTGTGTGTAGAAAGAGAGAGATTGAGAGAGAGAGTTGTAGGCTTATGATTATGGATATTCAGTAACAGCAAAGAAACAGCTCTGAGAAATGTCATATTTGTGTCAATCTACACGTCTGATGCACAATGGCCCAATAGTTTACAAAACATAGCGTTTTCTTCCCTCTGCCCATCATGTTGGATTCCAATTTCCTTCCTCCTATGTTTGTAAATGAAAATCTTTTCATATCCATCGAGACCCAATACAGATGCCTTGTCTAAAAATCAAAACAAAAAATCCCTCTTGTTGATTTCTAAATTTCTCCAAACTAATGACTTTTCATCTTTTTTTCTCCAAATGGCTCACCTGGAATATCTATGATCCCGAGGCTTTTATGATAGCGAGTATTGTGTGTGTGCCCTTCTTTTTCAGCATATGACACCTGTAGGATTTCCCTTCTGTGATGTCAATTGTCAACTTGACAAGATCTAAAATCATGAGAAATGGTTCTACAGGAGAAATTTAAAGCCCCAGGTGCCTACATTAAAAAGTCAGAAAGAGCGCCAATAAACAACTTAATCATATAATTCAGAGATTTGGATAAACAAGAGCAAACCAGAACCAAGCCCATCAGCCAGCAAAAACTAAAACTCAGAGATGAAATGAATGAAACAGAAACAAAGAAGACAGCACAAGGAGTCAGTAGTCTAAGAGCTGCTTCATGGAGAAGAACACAAGGTCCACAGACCCTTGCTTCAACTAAGCAAAAGGAAGAAAGAGAGGACCCAAATGAATGGAGTCGGAAAGGAGCTGGGAAACATCACAACAGGTACCAAAGAAACAGAACACTAAAAGGGAATAATTAAAAACCCTGCATTCCATTAAGTCAGAAAGCTTAAAAGAAATGCACTAATTTTTAGATTCAACCAAACCACCAAAATTAAACCAACAAGAGACCAACAACCTGAACAGATTCATAACAGAGGAGAACACTGAATCAATAACAAAAAGTCTTCTGAATAAAAACCTCCAGTATCAGATGGATTCACAAAAGAATTCTGTCAGACTTTAAAAGAGTATCTATAGTCAATCCTTCTTAAACTATTAAAAAAAATTAAAAACTGAACAGAAGGAGCATGCCCAAAGTCCTTCTTTGGAACTAGGATCATGCTAATTCCCAAACTTCATAAAGGCACAACAAAATAACCACAGGCCAATATTTCTATATTGAAACATATATTGAAACATGCTCAATAAAATACTTTCAAACTGATTACAGATATATATCAAAAGTATTATTCACCATGACCAAGTTTGGTTTATCCCAGCAATGTGAGGATGGTTCAGCATAAATAGACTTAAAAACAAAAATCACACAGTAACTTCAATAGACTCAGAAAAAAACTTTAACAAATTCCAACATGCCTTCATGATAAAAGTCCTAGAGAACTAGAGGGAATGTACCTCTACATAATAAAAGCTATATTGAAGAAATCTACTTCCAACATGATCGTAAATGGAAAAAGTCTTAAACCAATCCCACTGAAATCCAGAAAGAAACAGGGCTGCTCACTATGCCCACTCCTTTTCAATATTGTGCTTGAAGTGCTGGCTGAAGCAATAAGACAAGAGAAGGAGGTTAAAGGAATAGAAATAGGAAATTAGGAGACTCTCCCTATTTGCAGATGACAGGATATAATACATAAGGAATCCCAAGAATTCTACCAGAAAACTTCCAGAACCAATAAACAATCTCAGCAACATGTCAGGATAGAGAATCAACTTGCACAATTCAATAGCTTTTCTATACATCACCAACAATGTGATACAGAAAAGGAGGTCATGGGCACACTCTCATTCACAATAGCCCCAACAAAAATAAAATATCTGGGAATAATCCTAACCAAGGAAGTGAAGGACCTTTACAATGAAAACTATAAGCCTCTGAAGAAAGAGATAAAGACACTAGAAAATGGAAAGACGCAATTTGTTCATGGATTGATACAATTAATGCTGTGATAATGAACATTCTACAAAATTCATTTACAGACTCAATGCAGTCCCACTCAAAATTATTATCTCTATCTTCACAGAAACAGAAAAAACTATCCTGAAGTACATATGGAATCACAAAAGACCCTAGATAGCCAAAACAATCCTGAGCAGAAAGAACAAAGCTAGAGGGATTAACATTTCAGACCTCAGATATAGTACAGAGACAGAGTAACAAAAACAATATGGTATTGGCACAAAAACAGACATGTAGACCAATTAAAGAAAACTGAAGATCCAAACATGAGTAAATAAAACTACAGCCATCTAATAGTTGACAAAAATGCCAAAAACATACACTGGAGAAAAGACAGCATCTTCAACAAACAGACAGGGTTGTCGAAGAGACTCCCTAAGCATTGTAGGCTATTGCTGTTGCCTCTGGTTGCCTCCCAGAGGTGGAAGGTTAGTCCCTGTTGATGAAGACATCATGCTCTTTAAACAAAGGACCCAGAATACCTCAGCAGAATCTGACTGACAGCCTCTTCCTTGAGGACTAGCATCCATGGTACCAGAGGTCTCCATGTAAGGTTATCAGGCACAGAAGTAACCAATAGTTCTACTCAGTTATGACCAGCATGGCATAATAACCCTAAGGGTGCGATACTGACACATAAAATTTGGTGATAACTGACATCTTTCTAATTGGTTTCTAGGGCCCATCCAATGAGAGGGAAATATTGCCTAGTATTAGAAACCTAGCAACTACCTGGGGCTAGTGAAGTCATGGATCCCAGAGGAGAACCTACAACAGCCACTTTACTAAACCAACATGATATAACTGCATAATAAATATTTATCCTTATGCCCCCAAAAAGTGTAGCCCTCATCCCTCCTCAAAGAAACTTCTCTTCACAACAGATAAGGAGGCCATTATAGAAAACTACAACGGATCAAAATGCAGAGAACAAGGTGGTGCCCAGTCCCAACTGATATATCAAAACATGATTCCTGTACCTAAGGCTCAGGGATCATTATGGAAGAAGGCACAGAAAAATATTAAGAGGCAGAAAAACAGGAAGTTTGTTGTGAGATTGTGTCTACTAGAAATGTCAAAGAGGCTGCCCCCCTGAAGTCCCACCAACATGGCTGCCTAACTAAGACCTGTACAATGACGACACCAATGTACATGCCAACATGTAAGGGTGAAAGGCTTTAATCCTAAACAAAGAACTACAGACAACTATCTTTCCCAGGGAAAAGCCTCCCAATTGGTTATCTAATACCAAGATCAGGTAACATTATACAGACTGAGAAGGTTGCATTTATGTATTTAGGAATATCCATATATACATGTAATATATGTAACAACAACTAAAGAAAAAGAGCCCATGGATATGAGAAAGAACAAGGGGTAATGCATAGGAGATGTTTGAGGAAACAGAAGGAAATAAAATGATGTAATTAATTTGTAATTTAAAAAATGAAAAAAATTATTATAAATAAAACAAAATCATAGAAGATAAGTCTCTGGGTATGTCTGTGAGGGACTTTCAAGACTAGGTTAATTAAGGTAAGAATATCAACCCTAAATGTGGGTAGCACCATTCTATGGGACTGGAGTCCCAGACTGCATAAAAAGGAAAATGTAATATTGTTGCGAGTTTTCTCTCTTTTCTCAGGAGCCCACCACCCAGCTCCCAAATAAATCACACACATAGAGGCTTATTCTTAATTATGAATGCCTGGCCTTAGCTTGGCTTAGTTTCTAGCCAGCTTTCCTTAACTTATGCTGACTGCCTTTTACCTCTAGGCTTTTCCCGTTCCCTTACTTCCATAAATCCTACTCTTACTCTGTGGCTTGCTGTGTAGCTGGGTGGCTGCCCCCTGGAGTTCCCCTCCTTCTCTGGCTGCTTCCTTCTTCCAGATTTCTCCCTCTATATATTCTCTCTGCCTTCCAATCCCACCTATCCTTTCTCTGCCTTGCTATTGGCCGGCCATTCAGTTCTTTATTAGACCATCAGGTATTTTAGACAGGCACAGTAACACAGCTTCATAGAGTTAAACAAATGCAACATAAGCAAAAGTAACACACCTTAGACTAATATTCTACTACAATGCAAGAGAAGCAAGAGCATTCTCTGCTCTCTGCTTCCTGAGTGTGGCTGCAATGTTGACTAGCTACTGCAAGTTCCTGCTACCATCATGCTTTCTCTGTCGTGGTGGACTGTCTCCTCTCAAACTGTAAGCTAAAATAAAACCTTCCTTCCTTAGTAGCTTGTTTGGCAGGTATTTGGATCACAGCGATCAAAACAGTAACTAATACACCTTCTCAGCCTCATTTCTTCCATATTTGGACATCAGTATCTGGACTTCGTTTGGGGGAATGCTGCTTCCTTCATAGTCTATTACTGTGGTAATTTTAGAGATGTGTCTATTCCAACTCCATGATTGGGCATGTGACAGAGTCCTGGTCAATCAGAACCTCATCCAAGGCTCAGTGGTTGGCTGGTGACCCAGTAACTACTAATTCAGCATTATCTGTGGACTTTTGCTGGAATGTGCAATAGAAGTAGTTGGGAGTGAGTGGAGGCATGAAATTCTGCTTTTCCACATGCTGTGAAATATAAATAATATATATAACATAAAATCAATAAAAGCAACATGAAACCTGGAGCCTCTATCTAGCTAAAGTCAGTACAGAAGAGAAGTAGATGTAGAGGGAATTGAAGTGAAAAGATTTGGAGAGGCCATTCTGGTGACATCTGTTTGAATGTCCTGTGTTAGCCAGTGGCACCTCAACTTCAAGCCCACGAGTCAGAACATTTCAGTTTTCAGATGCTTCCAACAAAACATTTCTAACTTCAGCTACCCAGAAGAACATCTGACTGGAAAAGCCCAGAAAGCCTCCCTGTAGTAAAGTGAATGGAATCCTTTCAAACTCATTTGTCCACATGACAAGTTTCTAAAACCAAATTCAAAACCATAGTTGTTTCTTTCCGGACTCCAAGGTAGCACTTGACATGCGTCTGGTGAAGACTCACAGAACTCTATGTTCTCCTTCAGTGCATAACACAATTGCAGGAAGATACAGTGTGGTTGAAGAAATGCATGTGGCAGCCAGAGCCACGCCTGATGTTTGCAAGGCGTTGAAAACTGGTCATAAACCTGCTGATGTGTCCAACCCATCTGCTGAGCTGTTCCCATGGACTGTCTGTCATGTGTGTGGGATAAAGATATTTGAGATATTAACTGCACAGGAATAATAAGACTGGGACCTTCCCTTCTAGTGTCTTCTTATTGGTCCGTATGTAAATTTCTTTGTTCTTGGACTTCTCTTCCAAGTAGTATATGTAGCATTTCTTGGTTTATAAGACCACTTTACAATTAATTATTAACTAATTTTCATCCAATCCATAGCAAAAGACCAACAGAAGCCATGTCTGTGGATTTCACAACCAATTGGAACAGGGATGGGAGCCTGAAGTGGGCCAGGTCACTGTTTCCTAGATAAAGAATAGTGTTGACTCAGTCATTCCATGTGGCTGGAGCTCCCACATGTGGTCTTGGGAGCTGTGGGTGGGCATCTCTCCCCACCGTGGGAAATAAGCAGAGAAAACCAGCGGATGAATATACAGCAGAGCTGGACCTTGTCTCAGGCCCTGTCAACTCTACCCTTACTAATTCTAGTCTTTCCAGGGCCCTCACTGCTTTCTTCACACTATTACACAGCAGGACCTTTGTGTCTTTATACTAGACAATGATTTTATGCTGGTGCTGTCCAGGCTGATCTCAAACTACCTAGGCTTAGGACCACCCTGCATTAATCACTCCAGTAACTAGGACTACATGTGCACACCTGGATCATTTTTCATTTATTGATTGAGTTAACCCAAGGTAATGCCTGGTTCATTCCATCCCTCCACTGAGACAAAACTCACTCATTAGCCAAAACTTTCTTAAGACAGGAAATTACCCAGTTGAGAAGGTCAATAGTCAGTTCCAAAACCACCAAAGACATTTCTCTCAGCACCAAGAAGAGGAAAATAAAGCTGCCCCATATCCATCGTGCAGAACTGAAATAACATGCATGGACCTACTCCATGGGTTCATGGAACTGCTGAAAGTGAATTCCTTCTCACTGTCTTCAGCCTGCTGATAAGCTGGGAAATTTATTCCTAAATTCCATCCCATGACTTCATAACAGCATTGGCACACCATAGAAACTGCCAAGTTGAGATATCATATTTGCATTACCACTGATATGGAGATAAGCATTCAGATGATCAATAAAGCCAGTGTCCCTTACAAGCACATCAGAGAGTTTGACAATCTTGTGTCTACATGGCCTCTGTGGAGTAGGAATTCCCCAGGTTGGCTCATTAAGAAGAAACAGACATGATAACTACATCAAAACACATTCGTGGATTTTCCTTTTCCATTACTGTTGTTCATGGTATTTGTGGGAGATAACAGATTTCAGGTTATGAAACCTACATTTCTGGCCTGTTGTTGTTTCAAAATTATGTGGTAAAAGGGAGCACCATCACCTCTAACACACAAATGAATTGGCATCGCCATAAAAACATCTATCTTTGGTCCTTTGCAGCTGAGCAGATGAACCATTCAAAACAATAGGATTTTTTTTGTCCTTAAAACAATGACCTTTCACTTGCCTTAACTGTAAGATGATCCACATATTATTTGATATCCTTTCTTAAGTTCCTGGATGAAGTTACAGATGTCACGTTAATGACATCTACAGATGATACTAAATTGGGAAATGCTGCTTTTGTTTTCAAAGACAATGATGTATAAGGCCGCCAGATACAACAGCATCAGTAAGAGAGAAGAATGAAATAAGAAAGTTGTATTCTTAAGAAAGAGAATTGGAGCTATGAAAATTAAAATAAATCCACAATGTAGGAGTCGAGTGAGCGGCAGACAGATGAGCCCTGAGAACGTCTCATATCTACATAGACACATAGTGGACAGCAATTAGTTCAAATACCCTGGGGAATGAGAACGGGGCTATTTTTAGTTCCACAAGCCCGGGCATTGTGTCTCAGAACAGATAGTCTTTTCTTCTGAAACTTTAATAAGGCTGCACCTGGCATGGGGTGTTTGGTTCTGGAACTGTACCAGAATGACATAAAAACATTCTAAAATGGAAATTTTCAGGTTTTTGTTCTTCTAAGAAAGAAAGGCAGCCATCTTTATTCCCCCCCCCCCCCCAGCTCTTTCTGACAACATAGCAACTGCGTTTTTTGATTGGCTCATAACTGAGCATATCCAAAAGAAATGTGAATGCCTAGTAAGTAAATTATCCCCAAATTATCATTTCCAAGCCCAAGCTCTGGCCTGCTTCCCATATGCCTGTTGAAGCCTGCCTACTCCTCAGTGTTTCCCATCTCAATTACTGAACTCTAGGACTCCAGCTGGTCCAACTTTTGAGCATTCTGAGACTCCACTCTTTAAACAACACATCTTATACATAATCAATTATTATTAGCTTTACCTGCAAATAGACCCGACTATAACCACATATCATACCCTCTAATGGTACCACACTGACGCAGATCACTTGAGCTGCCTTCTCAGAAGAGCCCACTGAGCCAGTAAGATCCTAGAGGGTCTGCCAGCCCTTGCCTCACTGCTCACATTTCTATTCCTGCCTTGTACTCTCTACTTCACCACACTCTGGCATCCCTGCTGTTCCTATAACACCCAAGGCAAATCTACTCGTGTCTTTACCTTTGAGATTCCCTATGCCTGGAATTGTCTTGTCTGGATAGACACATGGCTTCCCTGCCTCAGATTTTATTTCAAAATTGCCTTTCTTTTCACGGTGGTGGGGTGGTGGTGGCATTTCATGGCCATCCTAGGACGGCTGTATTCATACCACATATGGTCTTTCCTCTTCTTCATACTTTATCTTTCCCCAACATTTCTCTGTCTACAAGGCAAGTGACCTCCACTAAGAAGTGAAGTAGCACTTCCTTGTCTGGTCTTGTCTAGCTGGAACACTGCTCTGTGGATTGAATTTTTTTAGTCCTTGGGAAGATATTCACAGAAGTGGGCAATAGGTAAGGTAAAAGTCCTCTTTAAAAATCCCAGAAATAAGGATCATGGAGCTTCTGAGAGTGACTCTCGTGGGAAGAACATTCATCCAAGAATTAGACAAGAGCCAGCACGGTCACTGGTGTTTGAAGAGACTGTTGGTGTCAACTCCCTCAAAATTCACAAGCATTGTTAGAATAGAACTACTGTTGCTGTTCCCTTCACATAGAAAGAAAGCCAAGGCAGAGTATCGGGAACACTGCTCAGTGTCCAAAATCTCTTAACAGATGATGGTGTAGGTCTCCCAGGAGGATGTGGCTACAGAGATCATGTTCTTACATAAAGGTCTTCAAATGTGTGGGCTCAAGACTCCCTTACATATCTAAAAATATCAATGCAGACCCAGAATAGTTTCATTTCTATATAATACATGATGGATGTTTATTGTTTTCAAAATTGAGCTTTTATAGAATGTCTTCATTAAATTATTTTAAACAATAAAAACTCACTATATACTAACACATATTTTAAAGAGAAATTACTATATTTTCCAAAAAATAAAACAAAAACAAAAACAACCAAACACTTGGTATGATAGACGCTAATTTTGGTTGTCAACTTTACCACATCTGTGTCAACAAAAACCCAAGCAGCTGGACATGCCTGTGGGGGATTTTCTTGATTGGATCATTTGAGGTTAGAAGACCCACCTTAAATTGAGGTCACTTGAGTCAGAAGACCCATCTAAATCTGGCCATGCCTTCTGGTGGTAGCCCACAGAAAAGGCCATGGAACAGGGAAGCTTTTGGGTTTTGCCTGCTTGCCCTCACTCTCCCCGACAAGTTCATCTATCTCGTTGCTGAGACATTCCTGTGTTGGGATTATAACCTACCTCTTCAGGATTCCAGTGTAGAATGGAGACCAGCAGCTTTCTAGACATTCCCCAGAACTCCAGCATCACATTGGGACTGATGAGAGAGCCAGACTTGTGGACTAAACAGCTACCAGATCCTTGGCCTTTCTGACAGGAGACAGCCATTGCTGGACTACACAGCCCACAGCCTGTCAGCCACTCTAATAAATTACACACATTCATCCTATCAGTTCTGTTCCTTTGGAGAACTCTAACACAACTTGGTCAAAAGAGTAGTATCTACTTGCCTGTAATATCTGGTTTAATAGAAAGCAGCTTGATGATCCTATCTACTTCTGTTTTCAATCTGCTGCAATGGGTTGTTTTGACTGAAGTCTGGGAAGACAATCCAGCTCCGTAGATGCATAATTGGAAAAGGCAGTTAGTTTAATGGCTTTTTAAGTCGCTGTAGCCATACTTGAACGGCACGCAGCACCTGGCAAGTGATATTCTCATAAAGGTTAGTTGCAGTGTGGAATCTGAAAGCGTAGCAGTGAACTTTTCATGGTCTGTTTCAGTAGAAGCCATGTCTTTTCTGCACTGTCACCAGCTCCTCAACCAAGAAGAGACCCCTTTAATGGTATGCAGTGGACATTTGAAGGTACCGGTTCACTGAGTTTCACCAATCTTCCCAAAATTGTTTTTAGAAGCCACTTTTTGAATGTCTCCAAAGCTCTCACTTAAAAAGGCCTTAAGAGGTGAAAAGTTTACAAGGTCCTTGTTGGAGCTGCATGTTTTCTAAAATTCTATTTTTTATGTACAAATTTAAATCACATTATTGATGATTGTATGTGGTTGTCCCAAAGGCCTTTGTAATCGCGGATACTATTTCTAGGCATTAGCTTCCAGATGTAGTCATGTTTATCTTCTGATACTTTGTGTGTCTGTGTTTATATAAAATCTTCATCTATCTAAGGAAAAGCCTACTTTGACTCCATGATTAACATTGCTAATAAAAATTAAACATGTTGCTGAGGTGGAGACAACTTTTATTCACTCTTGCTCCTGACTCATGGCTGCAAATGCCAACACAATAAAAAAGATAAATAACGTCTCAGCACTATTGGGAGAGTTGTTGACCACTTGCCCCTTGTAAAGGCCTTGGGCATCACAGAGCATGCACAGGCCACTCACTGGGGACCGGTTCACAGTGCTAAACAACTTTAGAAGCCCACACTCTACATTACACAAATTGTGCCATTTACCTTCTCCAGGGTACAATTTCCCCACTACAAACCAAAGATATATACAGTGTGTGTATGTGTGTGTGTGTGTGTGTGTGTGTGTGTGTGTGTGTGTGTGT
>CABHPP010069944.1:0-14808 GCA_902168425.1 Peromyscus attwateri | reverse complement strand
AAAAAAAAAAAAAAAAAAAACCAGCTGGATATTGGCATAAAAACCAACATGTGGATCAATGGAATTGAATTGAATACCCTGACATTAACCCACACACCTATGAACACCTGATTTTTTACAAAGAAGCCTAATCTGTGCAACGGAAAAAAGAAAGCATCTTCAACAAATGGTGTTGTCATAACTGGATTTCAGTATATTGGAGATTGAAAATGGATCCATATCCATCACCATGCACAAAACTCAAGTCCAAGTGGATCAAAGACCTCAATATAAAACCAGTTACACTGAACCTGATAGAAGAAAAAGCAGGAAGTCGTCTTGAATGCATTGGCACAAGAGACTACTTCCTAAATATAAAACCAGTAGCACAGACACTGAAAGAAACAATTAAGAAATGGGACCTACTGAAATTGAGAAGCCTCTGTAAGGCAAAGGACACAGTAAATAAGACAAAACGACAGCCTACAGAATGGGAAAAGATCTTCACCAATCCGGCATCTGACAGAGGGCCGATATCCAAAGTATATAAAAAATTTAAGAAACTAGACATCAAAATACCAAACAATAAAATTAAAAAGTGGGCTACAGAGATAAACAGAGAATTCTCAACAGAAGAATCTCAAATGGCCAAAAGACATTTAAGGAATTGCTCAACATCCTTAGTCATCAGGGAAATGAAAATCAACATGACTCTGAGATACTATTTTACACTTGTCATAATGACTAAGATCAAAAACACTGAAGACAGCTTATGTTGTAGAGAATGTGGAGAAAGGGGAACACTCCTCTGCTGCTGGTGGGAGTGCAAACTTGTACAGCCACTTTGGAAATCAGTATGGCGGTTTCTCAGAAAATTGGGAATAAGTTTTCCTCAAGACCCAACTATACCACTCTAGGGCATATACCCAAGGAATGCTCAATCTTGCCACAAGGACACATGCTCAACTATGTTCATAGCAGCATTATTCATAACAGCCAGAACCTGGAAACAACCTAGATGCCCCTCAACCAAAGAATAGATTAAGAAAATGTGGTACATATACACAACGGAGTCCTACTCAGAAGTGAAAAACGATGACATCATGAAATTTCTAGGCAAATGGATGGAACTAGAAAATATCATTCTAAGTGAGGTAACCTAGACTCAGAAGGACAAACATGGTATGTAATCACTCATAAGTGGATACTATATGTAAAGCAAAGGATAACCAGACTACAACCCACAGCTCCAGAGAAGATAGTTAACAAGGAGGACCCAAAGAGGGATGCATGGATCACCCTGGTAAAGGGAAATAGATCAGATCTCCATGAGCAAACTGGGGGTGAGGGGTGTGCAATGGAAGGTAGCGGATGGGGGATGAGATTGTAAGGGAATGAGATGGTCGTGCTGGAACAAGGATAGAGTGGGAGAGCAATGAAGAGAAACCATGATAGAGGAAGACATCATGGGGATAGGGAGAAAGTTGGTTCTATGGAAGTTCCCAGGAATCCACAAGGATGACCCCAGCTTAGACTACCAGCAATAATGGAGAGGGTGCCTGAACTGGCTTACCCCAGTAATCAGAGGGTGAATACCTGTCATCATAGAGCCTTTCTCCAGTAACTGATTGAAGTAAATGCAGACTTCCACAGCCAAACACCAAGCCGAGCTTCAGGAGTACAGTTGAAGAGAGAGAAGACAGATTCTATGAGCAAGGACATCAAGATCATGATGGGGAAACCTACAGAGACAACCAAACCAAACTAGTGTGAATTCATGAAATTTAGATCAACAGCTATGGAGCCTGTATGGGACTGGACTAGGCTCTCTGCATAGTGAGACAGTTGTGTAGCTTGATCTGCTTAAGGTGCCCCCTGGCAGTAGGATCAGAATCCATCCCTGGTGCATGAGTAGGCTTTTTGGAGCCTACTACCTATAATAGGACACCTTGCACAGCTTTGAGGCAGGGAGAGGGGCTTGGACCTGCCTCTACTAAATGTACCTCCCCATGGGAGGCCTTACCTTCTTGAAGAAGGGAATGGGGGGTGGGTGGGGATAGGGAGGTTGGAGGGGTGGGAGGAGGGAAGAGGGGGATCATTGATTGGTATATAAAATGAATAAAAACATTTTCTTAATAAAAAAGAATAGGATAATGGGCTATTAAGTATTAACAGCTGCTTTTGCTTCTGTAAAACTCACTATTGCTATGGGAAAGGGGTGAAATGGTCTTTTTATTACTATATAGCTGAAGAAACAAATAGGGAAGTGTTGCAGGAGAATTAGTCACACTACCACTCCACTGTGCCAATAAAGATATACCTTGAATCAATGGGCGGAATCAACAATTGGCTGACTGGGGTTAGCCATAGACATATTGGCAGACTGAGGAAGTCAGGTAGATAAGGACAGGAAGAGATAAGGAGAGGCTTAGGGTGTAATGGGTATTCGCTCCACCCATGACCTTGGGCTAACTGGCCCTATAGAGGTGGTGCTTCTTGCTTGCCTACATGAGCCCTTAAAAGGGAAGGGGGATGGTCTCCATCTCTCTCTTGTACGTGGAAGTTTTCCTGGCCCGTGTTTTGACGACCTGGTCTGGAGCTTTCCCCATCTTTCCCTGGGAGACGAAGAGGCAATGGCGTTGGCTTCATTTTGTATCCGTGAGTCTGTTTTCCCCTTCGAACTCCTACACAAATGTGTATATACAGAATTTTGAGGCTTTCAGTACAAGTGACCCTCAATGTTACCTGAACCTAATGGCCTATGTCTAGCCAGTCTGCCTGAGCAGAGCCCATCTCAGCTTCTCTCCACCCCACTCTTAATGGGTTGCAGTGCCCATGTTCCACAGCATCTGAATTTCTTCCCGCTCCAATTGGCAGGCAGCAATCAGCTTCAGCAGGCTCATTCACACTCGACCCTGAGGCTCCAGCACCCAGTGCATTGAGCTGCGGGTCCTGCTCCCAGTGGATCCTACAATGGTCCAAGCATCTCCACTCTGCCTGGCCCCAGCCACCACCGCTCCATTTTGTGCACAGTCAGTCCTGCTTGTGCCAGCACTTCACCAGTGGTGAAGCACAACTCTACTCTGCTCCAAGCTGCCTATAAGCATCCTGGCCCAGGTGGCCTCTGAGCTCCCAAGCTTTCAGCCACTTGTGTGCCTGTGCTCTGCAGCCAGCCCACCACTCCAGTGAGCCTGCTCATAGCGAGAGTTTTCTACCTGTCTGCCCTAAACCCAGGGTTTTGAAAGCTGCATTTGGCTGCCTGATGTTGGGTTCACTCCCTGCCAAGTGTTTTCACTTGGCGTGTTCCCCAGTGCCCACAGCTGCTGCCAGAAACATGTGCAGTTGGCAGGTTGAGCACTGTGTTCTGAGAAAGGCAGCCAGGTGCCTGTAGTCTTAGATCTACCTGGCTAGAGTTCCCATCTCCTGCATGTGGCAATACTCCCCAGGGAACCCACACATCCAGCTTTTAGCTCTCTCTCTCTCTCTCTCTGCCTCTCTGCCTCTCTGCCTCTCTCTCTCTCCCCCCAAACCTGTTCAGTATATCATTTAAGTTTTGCTCAGAATTCATCAATTCAGAGTGCCAAATCAGAGCAGTATTCACCTGTTTTGGCACTATACCTGCGACACCTGCTGGCCAAACATCATCAGTACATCCTACAATCACAACCCTTACCTGCCTTGTTAATTAAGAGCCTAGGACACCTAGGACAATCTCTCATGGTTTTTATCTAAGGTAAATTACTTGATAAATTCATACTTTAAACTGATAAATAAGATATAGACAGATAGATAGATAGATAGATAGATAGATAGATAGATAGATAGATAGATAGATATTACAATTAGTAAATTTCTTCCATGCCAATGGCAAATATCACCATTCAAGAATTTAAAAGCCCCCCCAAAAAAAATTCATTAGCTGGGCGGTGGTGGCGCACGCCTTTAATCCCAGCACTCGGGAGGCAGAGGCAGGTGGATCTTTGTGAGTTCGAGGCCAGCCTGGTCTGCAGAGCGAGATCCAGGAGAGGCGCAAATCTACACAGAGAAACCCTGTCTCGAAAAAAACCAAAAAAAAAAAAAAAAAAAAAGAATTTAAAAGCCTTTTTGTTTCTGCTATGGATGGACTCTTAGAAGAGATATATGACCTTCCTGGGATATATACATTCTTAGCTATAGTTTCTATTAGCCTGGCAATTCATATCATATCCTTAAAAATGGTTAGATAACAGTGCCAAGAATGAAAAACTTATTGAAATGATGCAGACTTTGCAGAGTGGTAATGAGAAATTAGCCCAAAGTATTCATTCCATTGAAAATGGTACTGATAAAATGGCAGATAAAATCCATTCCGTGGGACATGGTAATGAAAAATTGGTAATGAACATCGCTTTCGGAAGGCAATTTGCATGCCATACTGATAATCTCTAAGGATGACAAAGTAACATTGATGGATAAAATGAAATCTTTATAATCATATGTGAATGATGAAAACAAAAAACTGATTAATCTAATGAAATCGTATTTAAATGAATCATTTACTGTTCAGGAGGTTCAGACCCTACAAAAAGCAGTGTCAAATTGATTTCAAGCCTTAGAAGAAGTTGTTAAAACTGATAAAAAGAGCATTAATGCACAGACAAAAGAAGATAGAGGGGAATTAACCTCTCCATTATGATACAACATTAGATATGACTTGCCTTGGGTTGTGACTTCACCTGCTATGATTTATCCTGTTACTGTTTTTAAAAAAGCAAGCAAATATTAATTATCCTGAAGGATATGCAGATTGTAAATGGTAGCCTATACATATGAGAGTGCTGTGGTGTGTCTTGTATGCTGTGAATGTATTTCTCTGATTGGTTGATAAATAAAAATCTGATTGGCAAGTAGCCAGGCAGGAAGTATAGGTGGGATAAACAGACAAGGAGAATTCTGGGAAAAGGAAGGCTAAGTCAGGAGATGCCAGCCTGTTGTCCAGGGAGCAGCATGTACTGGCACACAGGTAAAGCCACAGAACATGTGGTAACATATAGATTAACAGAAATGGGCTGAGTTTAAGTGTAAGAGCTAGTCAGTATTTAGCCTGAGCTAATGGCTGAGCAGTTTTAATTAATATAAGCCTTTGAGCAATTATCTTATAAGCAGCTGCAGACTGTGGGGCCAGGTGGGACCAGAGGAAAACTTTTAGCTACATGAGAGATTTGAAAGTCATTAAGGAAGCAATAGCTACCTATGGTATGCATTCATCATATGTGAAGCATGTGTTTAATATGTGGTTGTAAAGAAATAAAATAATTCCAAATGACTGGAATCAATCCCAGCAGTATTAGAATATAGTCATCAATTACAATGGAAAAGTTGGTAGAGAGAAGAAGTTGTGGCCCTTGAACAGCAAGGTAAGATTAGAGATTTTGAGATTTCTCAAGGTCAGATTCTTGGTGAGGGCTGTTTTGCTGATGTTAATAAATAAGCTACCTTTGGTGAGCATACCTTGTCCATATGCTATACGACAGCCTTAAATGCTTGGGATAAGATTTTAGAACCAGGAAAGAGACCTGAGCCATATACTAAGGTTATATAAGGCTTAAAAGAACCCTTTACTGACATTTTGCAAAGATTGACTAGAGTCCTAAACAGAGTGATATCAGATCAAGAAGTTAGACAAGTACTAATTCAATCTTTGGCTTTTGAAAATACTAATTTAGAATGCAAAAGATAATTGCGACTTTAAAGTTCAGATCATCACCCATAGAAGAATGGATCCAACACATAATCAATATTGAGTCTCTTAACTATAGTAATGAGGCTTGGAGAGGAGAGGCTATTTCCAAAGGCATAAAGAGACATCAAAGTGTCAAATGTTTTAATTGTGGTAAATCAGGCCATATAAGAAGAAATTGTACACAGAGTACTCCTAGAAAAATTGTTTTTTCTGGGAATGACCCAAGCAGAAGGCCCCAACTTTATGGATTATGCAGAAGATGTGGTAAAGGCCAACACTGGACCAATGAATGCAAATCAATAGGAGAAAAACAAGGTAACCCTTTACCAATGGGAAACACCTTGAGGGGCCTCTCACAGGCCCCCAAGTCAAACATGGTCCAATCATCCCCAGTCACTGTGGAAGAAAATCCTCCTCAGAACAATTAGATGATCCAGTGCCCAATGTACAAAATAATACTGCACTGGATGATAGAACAGCTATGAAAGAGGATTCAAAAATTCCAGGAAAAACCATAAAATAAATATTTTGGCAAACTTCCATAAATGAACAAAAACCAAAGCTAAGGGTACAAATAACATGATAGTTGAGAGTTTCCTGGACATAGGAGCAGATGTGATTATAATTATACCAGAATCATGGCATCTGAATTGGCCTCTTCAGGAGGTAGATGTTCAGTTTCTAGGGATTGGAACTCTACCTCAAACAAAACAAAGCACGAGATGGGTTGAATTATTAGAACCAGAAGGACAAAGAGGAAGGCTGAGGCCATATGTGGCTAATGTAGCAGTGAATCTAGTGGATTGTGATCTGTTACAGCAATAGAATACCCAGATTAATATTCCTCCAATATCAGAAGTACACCATAAGTCAATTAATGTTTCTGGGAATAATATTTTAAGACATTATAAAAAATAGTCACTGACCATTCAGGCTGTACAAAAACAGGGTACCACAGCTGTTGAACTCTCAGAGGTACCAAAGGCCCTACTCTTAAAATGGCTAACTGACACTGTCTGGGTTAGGCAGTGGCCTATGACATTAGAGAAACTATAGGCCTTAGAACATCTTGTTCAGGAGCAGCTAAATACTCAATATACTGAAGATTCAACCAGCCTTTGGAATTGTCCTGCATTTGCTATTAAACTGAAATCTGGAAAATGGAGAATGCTGACAGATCTGAGAGCCATAAATAAAATAATTCACCAATGGGCTTTCTATAGCCTGGGATGCCTTTGCCTTCTCTGTTACCTAAAGAATGACCAATTATAGTTATTGACTTAAAAGACTGTTTCTTCATTATACCTCTAAAAGAAAAGGATAGGGACAAATTTGCCTTCACAGTCCCTACTTAAATTAATTCTCAGCCAGTTAAGAGATATCAATGGAAGGTTCTTCTACAAGTAATGTTAAGTAACCCCTCCCTGTGCCAATATTTTGAGCTAAAACCATTGTAAATAATTCGTGTACAGTTTTCACAATCTGTAATTCACCATTATATGGACAATATCTTAGTTGATTCAAAAATAGATAATTTGGAAAAATGTTTGAAGAAGTAAAGAAAGTTTTGCCTTGCTGGGGATTACAAATTGCTCCTAAAAATAAAAAAGGAGATCTATTAATTATTTAGGGTATAAAATAGGTCTACAAAAAATTAGACCCTAAAAGATATAAAACAGGAGATATTGATTGATTGTGCACTCTTAATGACTTTCAAAGATTGCTATGAGACATTTCAATTTATGGCAAACTATTGGGATAAGTCTTGACAAACTAATAAATGTGCCCCATATCCTAGAAGGGGACAAGAACTTAATTAATCTGAGAGAATTATCAGCTGCAGCTCAAAAGTAATTGGTTCTAGTGGAAAAAAAATATGAGAGGCACATGTGGATCATGTGAATCCAGAGTTTAACTACATTCTGTTTATATTACCCTCTAGGCAATTCCCTACAGGGATTTTGATGCACAGGGAATGGATATTTCTAACATATAAACAGCATAAGATATTAAAGACATATGTGGGAAAGATTTCTGATTTGATTTTAAAAGGAAAATTAAGATTTCATCAATTGACAGGAATCCATGCGGTGATATTTTACTTGTGTTCTAACAAATAAGCCTTGCCTGGGCATCAGAGGAAAAAGCCATCACTATATTAAATATACAGATCAGGTGGTGGTAGCACACGCTGTTAATCCTAGCATTCGGGAGGCAGAAATTTGTCTGGATCCTTGTGAGTTCAAAGCCACACTGATAACAGAGCCAGGCATGGTGGAACATGCTTTAAATCCAAGCACTAGTTACCTTTAGAGGTCTGGTAGTCTTTACAGACAGACAGGAAGTGATTGAGCTGGGTAGAAACAGGAAGAGATGTAGCTGGGCAGGGAGAAGAAGTAAGACAGCAGGGCACAAAAAGGTACATAAGCGTGAGTATACAGGAAGTATTTCACTTGGGCTGAGTAGTTCCTAGTGGTAAGAACTTGAGGCTGACTTGTTCTATCCTTCTGATCTTTCAGCTTTCACCCAATATCTGGCTCCAGGATTTTTATTAATAAGACCGTTTAACAATTCATGTTACATCAGGTGACCCAAAGTTTGTGGCATGAATTTATGAAAAAGCCACTTGCCTGGGAGAGAGGAACATTAAAGCCATATGTGGCTAATATAGCTATGAACTTATGGGGAAGTGATTTATTACAACAATGGAATACCCAGATTAACATTCCTCGAATCTCAGAAACAAACCATAAACTAACATATGTTTCTGAGAAAAAATATTAGAAGGTATTATAAAGAACAGTCATCAACCATCCAGATTGTACAAGAACAGGGCACAATAGCCGCTGATCTTTCAAAGACACCAACAGCTCTACCTTTAAAATGGTTAACAGACAAACCTGTATGGGTTCAGCAATGGTCTTTAACAGAGAAACTACAGGCCTTAGAACAGCTGGTACAAGAGCAGTTAAGTGCTCAGCATATTGAAGAATCAACCAGCCCTTGGAATTCTCCTGTATTTGTTAATAAAAAGAAATCTGGTAAGTGGAGAATGGTAACAGATCTAAGAGCAATTAACAATGTAATTCAGCCAATGGACACTCTACAACCTTGAATTCCTTTGCCTACTCTGTTACCTAAAGGATGGCCTCTTATAGTTATTGATTTAAAAGACCGTCTTTACTCAATACCCTTACAAGAAAGATTTGCCTTCTTCTCAGCCAGTTAAGAGATATCAATGGAGGGTTCTACCACAGGGAATGTTAAATAGCCCAACCCTGTGCCAATATTTTGTATGACAACCATTGGAAGTAATATGTAAACAGTTTCTTAAATTTATATTTTATCATTTCATGGACAATATTTTACTAGCTGATTCAAATACAGATACCTTAAAAAGAATGTTTGAGCCGGGCGGTGGTGGCGCACGCCTTTAATCCCAGCACTCGGGAGGCAGAACCAGGCGGATCTCTGTGAGTTCGAGGCCAGCCTGGTCTACCAAGTGAGTTCCAGGAAAGGCACAAAGCTACACAGAGAAACCCTGTCTCGAAAAACCAAAAAAAAAAAAAAAGAATGTTTGAAGAAGTAAAGAAAATTTTACCTTGTTAAAGATTACAAATTGCTCCTGAAAAGATGCAAAGAGGAAATTATATTAATTATTTAGGATGTAAAATAAGTCTACAAAATATTAGACCCCCAAAAGGTGAAAATTAAGAGAGACTGATTAACGACTCTTAATGACTTTTAAAGATGATTTGGAGGCATTACCTATCTATGGATTATAGTTGGGGTAAAAAAATGATGAACTGAATAATTTGTTCAAAACCTTATAGGGTGAAAAGGACTTAAATAGTTCAAAAGAATTATTAGCTGAAGCTGAGAGAGAATTGGCTTTGGTGGAAAAGAAAATACAAGATGTACATGTGGATCATGTGGATCCAAAGCTTGATTGCATTTTGGTTATTTTACACTCTAAGCATGCTCCTATAGGAATTTTAATGCAGATGGAAGATATTAAATTGGAATAGATAGTTCTACCAAATAAACAAAGTGAAAAATTAAAAACTTATGGGGAAAAGTTCTCCAAATTGATTTTAAAAGGAAAATTGAGACTTCATCAATTAGTAGGAATAGATCCAGCAGAAATTATAGTACCTTTAACTAATGATGAAATTAACAAATTATGGGCAGAAAGTGAACCCTGGCAAAGAGCTTGCAGTAATTTTTTTGAAGAGATAAACAACAAATATCCAAAAATCAATAGAATTAAACTTACAAAGAAAGCTAACTGGATCCTGCCTTGCATTGTATGGGAAATACCGATATCTGGAGCCCCTACATTTTATACAGACACAAGCAAACAAGGAAAGGCAGGTTACAAGTCATAAAATTTAGGTAAAGTGGTTCAAAGTCCTCATAATTCTGTCAAAAAATTGGAATTATATGCTATTCTGATAGTATTTATGTATTTTTTTGGAACCCCTCAACATAGTTATTGACTCTCAGTATGCTGAAAGAGTGGTCTTACATATTGAAACAGCAGAATTATTCCTTATGAGTCAGAATTAACTTTGTTATATATTCAGATACAATATATAATCAGGAATAGGAATCATCCTTTGTATATAATTCACATCCAACCCCACACAGTTCTGCCAGGGCTTGTAGCCAAGGATATGATGAGCTCAATTATACTATAGCTAGGAAATGTGCTGGAGGCCTCAGAATTTCATTTAAAAAAACATCATGTCAATAGTAAAGGTTTAAAAAAGGATTTTTCCATGACCTGGCAACAGGCCAAGGAAATTATAAGGAAATGTCCTAATTGTTCTTTTTACAATCAAACTCTACTACCAACAGGATGTAACCCAAAGGGTACTCAGAGGAATGAAATCTAGCAGTTGGATATGTTTCATTTTGTACAATTTGGGAAATTGAAATATGTACACCACACCATTGATACCTATTCAAGATTTCAATGGGCAACTTCGCTGAGTTAAGAAAAGGCTGATTCTGTAAACACGCATTTGCTAGAAGTTATGGCCATCATGGTTATATCTGTACAAATTAAAACTGACAATGCTCCATCATATGTCTCTGGTAAAATGAAAGAATTTTTTGCTTATTAAAATATAAAGCATATTACAGGTATACCACATAGTCCTACAGGCCAAGCAGTCCTAGAAAGATCAAATCAAACTCTGAAAGATATGCTAAATAAACAGAAAGAGGTAACAAAACTCCCAGAAATAGATTACATAATGCTCTATTAACTTTGAATTTTCTCAATGCTAATGAGAAAGGAACAATAGCTTCAGAGTGACATTGGATAATAGAAAAAAGTTACAGAATTAAATCAGCCTGTATCCTTTAAAGATGCACTGACCTCAGAATGGAAACCATAATATGTATTATGTTGGGGATGAGGCTTTGCTTTTGTTTCTACAGGAGAAGATAAGCTGTAGATACCATCAACATTGATAAAGGTTTGATGTGAACAAGAGAGACTTCTTAATTAGAAGAGGTGATAGTTCATCAACCAGCATGACCATTCAATTTAAACTAACTTTTACCACTAACAAATGCTTTTCATTTATATAACTTGCCAAAACGGAACCTCCCCAAAGTTAGGGTTGGGGAAGGTTTTTGTTTTTGTCTTTCAGGAGAATGAATGTAAGGAATCTGAAGAACACTGGACAAATGAGTCATCTGAAGAAAAAGGACAAATCATCCAGAAAAAAAAAATGTCCCAAGAAAAAGAGTAAATTGGCCTATTGGTACATCACATACAAAATTTCATAAGTCTTCCTAAATGTTTGTTTCTGCTGTTCCCTACAGACACTTAGCACAAATGGTCTTTAGGTAGTCCCATTTCAATTAAAAATTAAAGATGGCTTTGGAATTGGAACATGGCTCTCTCCTTCTCTAAACCCAAGCATGCTTGTTAAAAGGAAAACCCAAAATCTCTGTATCACGTCAGAAGAGCCTCCTGGGACAGAAGTAAAAACAAAGTTAAGGGATTATTCCATTGCCATTAATCTCATAATTCTTTGGTTTTATTTTGACTCTTTAAACGTTTTCTTAAGGTATGAATTATATAAGAGTTATTTATATATATATACATATATATATTAAACTTTTGTCATATATTAATGGTCATATAGAGTACTAGAAAAAAGGCTTCATGTAGCCTCCTGTACATAATTTTGGGTTTGAGTCTCTATCATTTTTTTCTGCAGAGAACCATGACTATGTCTAACAGCAACTTTGAAGTCTCCCAAAAGATGAAGGGGCCCTACAACAACAATTCCATCAGGATGATGAGAATACCACTAAGTTGACAAACACCACCCAAAGATTGGCTTTGGACTACAAACTGCTCAGGACTATTTCAAGATGGCTAGCTGAGATGATCCAGCCTCGCAGACTACTTCAGCAAGGACTTGAGACAAGCCCTGCATTTTCCGTTATGCAGACTGGACAACAAATGATACTGCTACCTCTCTCAGGACTTGCCAGTTAACCCCAAATTTTTCTTTTCAGAATCCCCTAAAGATGTCATTACCCCCAGACAGTAGAAACTAATTTTCAGAAAACAGCTCCCATATTCCCAAGAGGTAGGGTGGGTGGTATTTTTAGTCAATCAATGGGTTATGGATAATTGTCATTGTTTAGGATAGTTGGTTACAAGTTGTTATTTTTAATGGTCAGGACAAAGGCTAAACAATGTAGATTAGATTTAGGATTCTTGTTTGAAAAAAAGAGGATATAGATATTATAAAATAAAAGATAGATTATTGAATCTACTCTGGAAAAAACAATATAAAAATGATGGACAAAGGGTAGATATTGAATCTACTCTGAAAAGAAAAAAGAGAATATAAATATAATAAGATATAAAGGTAGATTATTGAATGTAATTTTAAAAAGCAACTACTAATTTTAAGTAGTTTACATTAGATTGAATTATTGTATGTTGTACACAAATTATGTATATTGATACAAATTTGAGATTGATTGTGTTAGGAAATAGTGTACATATATTTCTAATCTTGTTCAAGATATTGTACCTATACAGTTAGTTTAACAATTTAATGCAATTTTCTAGTCCTTGAAAGTTATTACTATTTAGAATAATAAAGAAAAGCAGGTTAGTAGTTAGTCATTACAGTTGAGCTTGTAGTCATATTAGGTATGTTTTCAAGGTCATGTAGAAATATCTTTTAGATATACAGGTCATCTTCAAATACTTCAGAGATCTATAGAATATGGCATTTAAGATGTTTTAAAAACACAGGTTTTTTTTTCTTTTTTTATAACAATGAGACATGTCTGCTTGTGACAGCACCAATACACTTTAGAAAAGATGATGGGTATTGAAGAAACTCCTCATGGAGTTTACTTTCATTGTGGCAAATGTTAGCCACTGGGCAAGAAAATGTCCTTGCTTCAACTGCTGACAATATGCTGTCCAAAATGGACAAGCAAGACACAAAAGAAAGGACTGCTGATCATTGCCAAGACAAGGTAGGAAAGCTCTTTAGAAATCCTGCTTCACAGATGAGTCTGTCAAATATTCTAGAACAAAGATGAATTCCCCAACTTTGCAGAGAATCCTCAGGTGACTGTCCAGGCAGCCAGCTGTTTCTGTCATTCCTCACATTGTTTTGGAAGTTGCTTGTTTGTACTTCCTGTTTAACTAGGTAATATTATTTCCTTCTTGGGTCACTGAAGGAGTTGAAGATTAGATAGTCATAGTTTTCCTTGTTAACAAATTCAGAAAAGAAACTCACTGAGAGGTTTAAAGGGTATAAGTTTGAAAGACATCAAAAGATAATTTTTGGTTGGTAATATAAGTTACGATAGAAAGTGAATTAGGTACATTTTGGACTCACCAGAATAAGATAGATAATGGAATATTTTCACTGAATTTGTCAAATGCAAATGGACTAGACATTGTTGATGTATTTATTCCTTGTATATATTGTATATAGTTATTGTACTTATTGTATATAGTTTTTCTCATATTATTTATAATTTTTTTATTTTAAACAAAAAAGGGAAAAGGTGGTGATATTTTATTTGTGCTCTAACAAATAAAGCTTTCCTGGCGATCAGAGGAAAAAGCCAACCACTATATTAAACATAGCAGTCAGGCAGTGGTAGCTCATGCCTTTAATCCTAGCATTTGATAGACAGAAATTCATCCAGGTCTCTGTGAGTGCAAGGCCATACTGGGAACACAGCCAGGCATGGTGGCATACCCATTTAATCCCAGCACTAGTTAACCATAGAGGTCTGGAGGTCTGTACAGACAGACAGGAAGTGCTAGAGCTTGGCAGAAAGAGGGAGTGATGTAGCTGGGCAGAGAGAGGAAGTAAGATGGCAGGACACAGAAAGGTATATAAGGCAAGAGTATATGGGAATTATCTCTCTTGGGCTGAAGATTTTCTAGCTTTAGGAATTTATATCTGGCTTGTTCTGTCCCTCTGATCTTCAGCTTTCACCCCAATATCTGGCTCTGGGTTTTTCATTAATAAGGCCATTAGCAATTCATGTTACAGATCCAGTAGAAATTGTAGTACCTTCAACTAATAAGAAAATTTCCTCTTTATGGAAGGGTAATGAATATTGGCAAAGAACCTACAGTAATTTTTGGGAGAGATTAACAATAGTAATCCCCAAAGCGAGAAAATCGAATTCATAAAAAGAACCAGTTAGATCCTTCCTCACATTGTACAGAGTGAGGAAACTCTGGAGTCCCTACATCCTATATGGATGCAAATAAATCAGGGAAGGCAAGATATAAATCAGAAGACTTAAGTAGAGTGGTTCAAAGCCCTTATAATTCTCTATAAAATTCAGAATTGTATGCCATTCTTATGGTACTAATGGACATTACAAAACCTCTGAATATAGTTACTGGCTCTCAATATGTAGAAAGAGTTGTTTTACTTATTGAAACTGCTGAATTTATTCCTGAAAAAACAGAATTAACTTCACTATTATACAATTACCAGAAATAATCAGGAATAAGAATCATCCTCTCTATCTATCTATCTATCTATCTATCTATCTATCTATCTATATATATATATATATATATA
>CABHPP010069930.1:0-27139 GCA_902168425.1 Peromyscus attwateri | reverse complement strand
TGTGTGTGTGTGTGTGTGTGTGTGTGTGTGTGTGTGTGTGTGTGTGTAGCATACTGTAAATAAATATTTTGGAGTGAATGGTTATATTTGTATTTCTTATGTAGTATTCTAAAAGTGTTCTTCATTATAAATTATAAAAATTGACTCATTTTTTCACCTTCAGCAGAAAATGAATTTAGTATGAGTACCAAAAATTTATGTAATTGATCAGAGCGTGGGAGAACAGGGCTCAGCCTATATAAAAGTGTGCTGGAATCATAGTAATTCAGTGTGATTTCTCTAAAATTTGCCTGCCTTTATTTTATTGACATCTTGCTAGTACTGGAGTTTCTATCAGCAAATAAAATGTTTTTTAATACAAAACAGAGCATGTAATAGATCCTATGAATTATTTATAAAATATATAGCATGCATTCAAGAATAGCTTCTATTATGCACAGTTCCAGTAAATGCAGCAACCAAAAGAGAATAGACGTAGGAGGGCAAGGTTCAGAATATTGGAGACTAGCTTTTTAGTATTTGGTGAGCTGGAGGTCAAGGTGGGACAAGACTCAAACCACACAGGACTCACAAATAAATCTGTCAATTGGCTTCTAAGCACAGGGATACAACAGGAATGTATAAACATGCACAAATACACACACTAATGCACACACAAGAATGTGCATTTGCATATAATTTTTGAAGGAGAAACCTGATTGTCTTAAGTAACAGTACGAGGATCACAGATACAACTGCCTTCTCCCTTATGTCATTCCACATGTACACCAATTCTACCTTACCAAATTTCTGTTGACCTTGAAATAATTTCCACAGTAACTCAGAGGGAAAGAAGACATGACCCCTAAGAGCTGAGAACAATCATTGGCCTTTCCTTCCAGTCCTATCAGGTTCTGGTGATTGATTTTTTTTATGCCTCTTCTCTCCACAGTCTCTCTCGGGATACCGGCCTTTCCAACTTCTCTCTCACACAGAATATTTGTGTTTCAGATTACTTTCCCCAGGCATAGCAGCTTCTACTTTCCCTAGTTGAATTTAATTTTATTTCCTGCCCTGACTTTAACCTTTCCAAGTCCAAAAAGAATGATTTCTCCGTGTTTGCTGGTCAAGGCAGCACCTTCCAATTTAGTATCTCCTGTGAATTTAATTATCTTTGTGTTTACATGGCAAGATATCACTTCAACTCAATAGGCTGCTGTTCCATCATCTCTTTTAGTTAACTCCCCCTGCCCTGCCCTTTGCATTCATTTTAGACTCCATAATAGGATTTAATTAAATTTTCAAGGACTATTTCCAGATGCAGTATCCATAACTATGATTATCAGGGTGCTGGACTCTGATGGCATTTGTCAACGTTACAAACTCACATGAATTCTGCTTCACTTTGACAGTTTGTACTTCACTGATCGATAATAATACTGCTTATGCAAAAGCTTGTTATTCTCAAACAATAAATGGGAAATGTTGATGCAGGAAAGTAAGAATATGCTGTGAAAATTAAACTGCAATATCTAATTGTTCTCATAACTTCAAAATGAGCATGGTGCAACAGCCATTCCCATCTCATACTGGAATAGAATTAAAAAGAAACGATAACAATAATAACAATAACAATTAAACCTAGGAAAAATTGGGGAATCATGTATTTCAGGATAGCTTACCAGTTTTCAATGGTTAATGTCATTTAAAAAACTTTTCTTTGAAATACAACATGCATATAGAAAAGCACATGTCACAAGTATATTGTTAAATGAATGGCATACATTGTTTCCAAACTAAATGAGCCTCTGTATGTTGCACTGATATTAAGAAGCAGTGGTCACAAGCACATCAGCAGCTCCCTTATGACACCTTCCTGTCAGTATCCTCACCACTTTATTTTATTAAGAAATTTTACATACCAAAGATCCCCCTCTTCCTTCCTCCTGCCCCTCCAGCCTCCCCCTCCTAACCCACCCCCATTCCCTCCTACAAGAAGGTAAGGCCTCCCATGGGGAGGTACATTTAGTAGAAGCAGGTCCAAGCCCTCCCCCCTGCCTCAAGACTGTGTGAGGTGTCCCATCATAGAAGTGGGCTCCAAAAGGCCTGCTCATGCACCAGGGATGGATTCTGATCCTATGCCGGGGGGGGGGGGGGTCCTTAAGCATATCATGCTATATAACTGTCTCATTATGCAGAGGGCCTACCTAGTCCAGTCCCATGCAGGCTCCACAGCTGTTGAGTTCCCACTAGTTTGGTTTGGTTGTCTCTGTAGGTTTTCCCATTGTGAACTTTCTAATAGTATAAATGAGTTGAGAATTTCATATGATTGCAATAATATACCACACATTTTGTCTGTTTTCCATTTCTATTCTATTTGTGAGCTATTCATTCTCATCACTACATAAAATTCAATGTGTTAACTACAGTTAATTTATTCATTCTTTATTCCTGAGCTCATGAACAGTTTCCCTTCATTGGCTATTTTTTGGTTTTGTTTTGATTTGGGTTTTGGTTTTTAAAGAGAGGGTCTTGCTATATAACTCAGGCTGACCTAGAATTCACAATCCTCCTGCTTCTATTTCTTGAGTGTTGAGACTGTAGATATGTGCCATTCTGTCCAACTCTTTGACTATGTTTTTATTATGTTTTTTGACATTATAATTTAATTATATCAGTTCCCCCTTTCTTTTTCCTCCCTCCAACCCCCAAGTATCCCCTTACTCTCTTTCAAATTCATGACCTGTTTTTCCTTAATTGTTGTTTCATATGTGTGTGTATTTCTACATATATAAATATTTATTTGCTTACTCCACAAAATTTTAGTTGTATTTGTATGTTTTCAGGCTTTATCACTTGGTATTGGATCATCAACTTCCCTAGGGAAGCCTATTTCTGCCATTCTCAGCATTCCTTAGTTGCCTATAGTTCTTTGTGTAGGGTTGAAGATTTATGGACTTCCCCTGCTTCCAGGTTTGCCTGTCTATTGTGTCATCCTTCTTCAGGTCTTGTGTAGGTAGCCATGTTCTTGCAGCTTCATGTATGTAGCTTCTCTGCTATTTTTAGTAATGTTGCTATAATAATCCTGAAACATTCTTTTAGTCAACATGTATATACATCTCTGATAGTTTGTTTCTGAGGTATGCATATATTTAGACTGATTGGATACAGCCAAAAAATATTCCAAAGTTTTTGTGCCAGTTTGTATTTCTACTCATCTGTGTGTTCTTATCATGTTTCCATCTTTCTTTTAAAAATATAGATTTAATATTATCCATTAATTAATCCAATGATAGACTGCCATAAAATTTCAGATGGAAAATTTCTCTTCATGTATATAAACCTCTCACACTGCTAGAGGCTGAAAGTCTGCTCTTTAGATCAAAAAGAGACAACACAGCACCTCATATGCTACACACACTTGTAGAAGTTTGAATCAATGAAGTCAGAAGAAAAGAATCAGGAAAAATATCATTGAGGGACTCAATTGCAAAAGTTTACTTAAATACATAGGTATATCCAATTAAAAAACTTAGGAAGAAATATTTAATAAAATGTGTGTGTGTGTGTGTGTGTGTGTGTGTGTGTGTGTGTGTGTGTGTACATATGTGCATTCACATTCACAAAGTTGATTTTGTTTGAAATATGTAATAAGATAAGATTAATTTGATGCTAATGTCATTACCAATCAGTAATAGCTGTAAATAGCTTTTAATGACCATTGTTTTTGAAGGGCAGATTCTGTGGCAGATTCACTTTTTTCTTCCATATTGTATTTAGTGACAGTAGTGAAATCAAAACAAGTAGGACAATTCTCAGCTAAATTCTTTATTTAGAACTTCAGGAGAGGTTTGATGAGAAGGAAAAATAGATTAAGAAAAGGCATGTTTACATGTGAGAATGAAGTTTGCTTACTGGCTGTGCTTTGGGTACTATTTTACTTTTAATCTTTCCATCCCTGCCATTGCCAAAATATTTTCCTGGACATCAATAATTAAACTACATTTTTCTAATCTTTCCTTCTGCTGAAATTGTGAGATTTTCACATGTGGACATAGAATCTCTCATTGACATATTTTCAGGTATTGATATTTTTTCTGCTTGCTGTTCTGAATGGACAGATTGAATTAAACTAGCATGTCTTTTAAAATAGTTCAATAAGTAGAACATTTTTTAAAAAGTTTATCTCATTGGATAGATCTGGACTCCACATTTTCTGCTGATAATCAGCATCCAGTGCAAGGTATATGGGTGTAAACCTGTATTCCTAGTACATGGGAGGCTGAAGCAACAGGATCATGAATCCAAGGCCAGTCTGGACTATGAAGCAAGGATCAGGTTACCCTACCTTGTCTCAAAGCAATGTAACATCTGTTGCTCTTGTGGTTTTTGTTTGCTTAGGTGATGTGTTTATCTAATTATTCTTTATCAATAAAATCTCAGGAGTTAGATATTGGGGTAAGAACCTGAATGATCAGAGAAGCGGTGGAGAAATGACCAGTAACCTCCTATCTCTCTCCATGAAAAAAGGGCCAAGACCCTCTCTAAGCCCTGCCCTACTACTTCTTGTCTCAGTCCTCCAAAAACTCTGTTTAATTTTGGTCAGCTAGTAGCTAACTCTGCCCTCTGATTCAAAGCAAACTTATTATCAGAATGTGATCAAAATATCACACAACACTTAGGAGCTTGAGGAGGGACAGAATTTCACTGAGTAGACAAAGATAACCTAGAATTTATGGTCCTGAGCACTGGAACTACAGGTTTGTGTCATCACACCCAGATTGCTCTTGTGATTTTAAACTCAATCCCTCAGGCACTACTTAGACACTCCACATAAGATGTGCGAACAAACAGAATAACAAGGAAATGGTAAGATTCACTGTCAGAATTATCTTTAGTGTGTTCAAAGCAGAAACAGACATTTTTTTTCATTTGAGAACTTTGTAAGGACTGCTTTAGAATCTGATTTCTTTCTACTTGTTTGTCATGAAGATGGGGACATTGGTTTTGGTGGAGACTTCTCTTCCTAAATTTAGAAAGCATCTAAGATATGCTGGGTATCAGATACACAGATGAGTCATGGAACCAGCAGGATTCTGGAATTCAATTTAATGAGGAAATTCTAAATTAAACTTCCACTCAAAGAAAGTAAGTGATTGCATTTCTTCAAAGGGGATTTTTACAGCCAGTTCTTAATTCTGTATGAACTCATTGACTAGTCAGTTAGATTGACTAGGCCACTTAAATTTTCTTTTACCCTACTGAATTCTAATTTATAGATGTTTCTTTGGTCATCATAAGCTCCAGAGGATAAGAAAGAAGGTACAAGTCTAATAAAATTCTACTTGGGCAAAATTATCCTAATTAGATTAAGAAGGTGAGAAATGAAGTGAATAAAAATGCTATAGACCAATAGATTTTCATAGTCTCTGAGCTTGAAACATTTTGGTATTAAAAAGGGTAACCAAAGCTTAAATCAATAACTCAAAGAAAATACCGTGGGCTTTTGAAAATGTTCAGAGTTGAAATATTTTGAGATTGTGTTCTAAGAGCCTTGAGGCAAGAGAACAAATTGGTAGATAGAGACTGAAGTTTTCCTGTGAAGTAATAAATACTCCTATCCTGAACTAGTTTAGAAAGAGGCTCATTCATCTGAACTGTATACTATTTTACTGGCTCACTTGTGGGAATTTAGAGATTTTGGTAAACACAGATTAAAATATAAGTTAAGAATAGAATGAATTGGAAGTACTAACTGGAAAAACATAGAGGAAAATTAGCAAAACTGACAGTTATGATGAGCTTAGGGTTCCTAAGCTTCTGTCTTAGAAATCTACATTCTAGCTCCCTATTTACTATGAGAACTTGAAAAAGCCCAGAATTTCCTATTCATAGTTTTTCTATGTTTCATATTAAGACAATTTCTTCTTTTACTATAAAGAATTGACAGTATTCCAAATGGAAACATTTTTAAAGATTATTTTTTAAATGTACCATTAAACAAAAACCTTTTGGGAGAATGAGATTAAGGGCTACAAAATTTCCCATTTGAGAATTCTACAGCATGAGGTGATTTTTGAATCTGGAAGCATACTGAGGGGAAAGTACAGAGAGAAAGGAAGAAGATGGAATGTGCACTGAATACTTAACTTGCACTGGCCGCATTATACTATTAAACCACTTACTAGCTCCTTAAACCCATGAGAGTGTTACTGTTTACTTTATTTTACAGGTGAAAAGATAAGGCTTGAGGCAGTTAAGGAATACTTAAACACATGAAAACATATAATTAGTAAAAGTCTCAGACAAGATTGAATAAGTATGACTTTGTCCTTGAATTTGGGTTTTAATAGCCCACAACAGTGGCTATAATTTGTCTATTGTAAAATACTTTAATATCAGAAAATAGGAAATGGGAAACCTGAATGATTCAGCCTGAGTATAACACACACTTAGAAAAATTTGAACTGATGTAGAGAAAAGTCAGGAAAAATTGTCATTGTATGGCTCAATTGTAAAAGCTTATTTAAATACAATAGATGTATCCAAACCCTAGGCATGAGATTTTTCATAAAATTTGAAGAAAACTTTCCTTTCCAACAACTCTACAACTTTCTTGATTGACTATCAAGTGATGTGTTTAATTATTCTCCATTAAACAAAATTAACAATATGTAAAATGAATTGAATGGTGATATTTTATTTGTATTGAAATGTGATTTTATTTGTATGTTAATAAATAAAGTTGCCTGGGGGTCAGAGCTAATAGCAAGCCATAGCAGAAGCTGGCCAGTGGTAGTGCATGCCTTTAATCCCAGCACTTGGGAGGCAGAGCTAGGCAGATCTCTGTGTGTTTAAGGATACCGCCAGCATGGAGACACAAGCCTTTAATCTCAATACCAACCATAGAAGACCTGGAGGTCTGTATAGATGAGCAGTGACGAGGAGGTCATGTGGTTGGGTTTACAACCAATGAGAAGGCAGAATAGAAAGTCAATAAAAAGGACAAACATACAGGAAGTAGCTCTCTTGCTGAGGAGGACAGCAGCGGCAGTGAAGGGTAAGGTTTTTAGCTCTTAGTTTTTGCTCTGACCTCTTGGGCTTTTTAACTTTGCAATTGGCTCTGTGTTTCTTATTTAACAAGATGGTTACATCTACAGAATTGTTTTTATCTTATGGCTTTAGATGACTGCCTTAGGGTTTCTATTGTTGTAGTAAAACACCATGACCAAAATCAACTTGGGAAGGACAGAATTTAATTCAGCTGATAACTTGTAGTCCATTATCCAGGAAGTCAGAGCAGGAACTGAAGGCAGGAAACTGGAGGAAAAGAACTAAGCAGATGGAGGAATGCTGCTTATTGGCTTGTTCCTCATGGCTTGTTCAGCCTTCTTTCTTATAGTGCCCAGGACCACCAGCTCAGAGATGGCATGACTCATGGTGAGCTTGGGCCTCCCACATCAAATATCAATCAAGAAAATACACCACAGGAATGCCCACAGGCCAATCTGATGGATGCATTTTTTCAACTGGGGCTCCCTTTTCCAAAATAACTCTACTTAAAATAACTCTTAGTGTGTTGTCAAATACCCAGTAAAGGTCTAAATGCTTAAATTTTGCTTTACCACAATGAAATTGGTTAAAATTTCACTTCTCAGACAAGCTTTAGATAAGACAAATGAAATGTGTTTCTATAGTCCTGGGAATGTTCCATGTTTTTGGAAGAAAGGATTTGTGAAGATCAAAGAGCCAGGCTGAAAGTGTAAGTATATTGAGACATACTGGAGGGATATGTGTCCTCCTAGGCTTTCCCTCTCTAGGATGGAAGAAGTATCTATAACATGGTAAGAAAACTGTATATGTTTAGTTATCTATATAAGTTAATAAATTAGATATAACAGGATCCAGTATTTTCATGCCACAGAAGAGAGACCCAAACATGGAAGTGGAAAGTCTAGGATAAAATTGTGGTATTGAATGGAAATTTTAAAAAAAGGATTATCCATACAATTTACCTATGATTATGTATATGTATATATGTACATGAGCATTCATGTGAATAATGAGAAATGGAGAAGATATGTGTATGTGTACATGTATGTCTGTATGCACAATATATATTGACATAAGTATTATTAGTACTGTTCATTGAAAAATTCTAGAAGTAATGATACCCAAGTAGCAATGAGGACTCTAATCATTCAAATGGTGATTTCTAAATAATATTCTCCAGTAAGCAAATGAGGATCAACTGGAAAAAAATAGCCGATATCAGAGCATATTCAAAATTGAAGGAGCTCTAAGTGGCCAACTTTGAAGAAATTTGAGCATAAAAAATGACCAACCATGGTGCTACAAACCTATAATCCCAATGCTCAGAAGGCCGGGACACTAGGACTACAAATTCTTGGGTTCAAAGTTAGACCTTGTCTCTAAAAAAAATTACAAAGTTAAGTAATGATAGTAATTGATAATTTTATAAGTCTGTAAATAAAAATAATATGCAAATCCACAAATATAAAGTGATAGATGAATAAATGACAAAGGGAAATTTCTTAATTCCTGTATAATTTTAATTTACAAATATCAACAAAGTTATGGAGTTGGGAAAAAAAATCACCATTTAGTAATAATAAGTTACTGAAAAGCTACCAAAAGTTACTAGTGAGCAAACTAGTGGGTTATCATTCATTTGTTATAGTATACAGACCTAGTCTCAGTACCTCTCTGCAATTTCTCAGTTAAAAGTGGGACTTTCCATTGTAAAAGTTGTTCAACACTACCACGACTAAGTGATAAAGGAAACTTCACTAATGTCAATTTGAAAATGATGTCATATTGTCAGAACACGGACAAAGCACTGACATGTGATGAACAATGCTTGGGGGAACTGTGAGAGAGGCTCCAGAAAAAAAATGGCAGAGGGCCTTTTACCTCAAGTGCATTTTGTTCCTTGGATTGTTCTTGGATGTGACTTCGTGCCTCCTGTACAAACATTTACATTCAATTTATAAGACATGTTTATTCTTGTTGGATGTCAGAACACAGCTAGAGAAGTCAATCTGGTCAGTGTGCACTGAATCTGGATATGGCCTTCTGTCTTGCTTTCTTGCTTTCCCAGATATTTCTATTGTGTTTAAATTGGTCTGTCCTGAGAAAGTTCTGGAAAAGGGCTTCTCTGTTATTATTTAGTATGTGCTTAGTGATGTTTATTCATGTTTTTCTGATCATGTTTTTCTGAACTCAACCTTACTGGGATCATTGCTTTCTTTGTTCCATTCATGTATAAAAGTACACCAAAACTGAAGTAAGGTTGTCTACAGCAGTAGACTGATAGTGCACCCCATTCTTTTCACTCCTCAGATCCCAGGTCCAGAAGACAAAATCTGCATAGTTTGGCTGAAAAGTTGACACATGGCTCTTTATTTAATATACTAATTCTGATTCAATCCAGGCCCCACATCTTATAGTCTAAACTGATTTTAAGGCTGGTAAGATGGTGTATCTGCCAAGCCTAACAACCTGAGTTTAATCCCTAGGATACACATGGTGGAAGGAAAGGACTGACTTTCTACCACAAGATGTCCTCTGACCTCCACACATGCCCAGTGGAAAGTACATGCCCCTCCCACCATAAATAATTGTAAAAATAATTTTGATATCTAAAATCACCTATACAGCTTTGGGATTGACCTGACTGGGCCAACCAGGAATGAAGAAATGATAGATATACAGACAGAATAGCTGGAATTGGGTGGGCCATGAGTTCTGATGGTGACACATGAGCAGCTTAGAAATTCAAAGCATTTATTTTATATAAAGCTGAAGGAGGAGGCTGGCTTATTATGTACAGATGACAAAAATCAAACATTGGTTAGCTACTCTCAGTAGGAATGTCTTTATAGGGGAGCAGTCTCAGGATACAGTCATTGTGGAGGAAGAAACCATAGTTGATACTTTCTGCATGTAGTGATTTTCACTAAAGGTCAACTGTCAACATCTGTCCTCAGACCAGGGAAAGGCTTGCCATTTTCATGGGTCTGAGGCATTGCCATTCTTGACATGGTTGTGTTCATATCATGAATGCTCATTCATATAGCAATATACTCACTTCTCACAGATGTCTTCATTTGTATAGTTTAGAAAGGGAAAACAATCTACTAGGCTTATAACAAAAAGAGACAAAAGTAGTAGTCCTTAACTCTCCTTCCTTCTCCACTTCCCAAAATGTTTGTTTTAGTTGTTTATTTGGCTTGTTGTTGTTGTTTTAAGACAAGGTCTCACTAGGTAGTAAAGACTGGCCTGGAACCTCTAAAGTCAGCCTGCCAATTGTTAGGGTTATAAGTATAGTTATGCCTAACACCTATATATTTCCTAAAATATGTCTATACTTAAAAAGAAATGATTTCTCCTATAAAAGACAAAAAATTGTCACCTCAAAACATGACATGACTGTGGGAGACCAGAATAAGCTGCATCAAAATATCTATCTTTGTCCTGAAGATTATTTTGGGCATACTATTTTGGAAAACTGCAGACAAGCAGATGCTCTGAAAATAGAGGTTACTCAATGGGAAATCTCCATTTATGGGGGTGTTTTCTTGTCTTTCCCAGAAAAAGGATAACTAAATAACTCAGAGATTCTAATAAATGAGGAAAGCACTACATCATATCTGTATGATAAAACTTAACCTTCTTTCCTATGCTTTTCTTGGGTGTGTCCTTATTAACTGAATCACCCAACACACATTTTAAGTTTCAGTTTAAGATGGTATTTATTGCTGAATATATATATATTTCTATTGAATATATAATATCCAAAATACATAAATTCAAGAGATACTATCCCTCTAACCGATGTGTCATTGGTAAAAAAAAATATTTTCCCATTCTGAATGTGGCCACTTTGTTAAATGGCTGTGCCTTTTCCATGCAGAAGAGTCTCAGTTTCATGAGGTCCCATTAATTAAGAGTTAATCTCCTGCCTGCACTAATGGTGTTCTGTTCAGAAAGTCTTTTCCTGTGCAAACGTGTTCAAGGTTATTCCTCAGTTTCCCATGTGGCAGGTTCAGTGTACCTGGTTTTATGTTGAAGTCTTTGGTCCACTTGGAGTTCAGTTTTGTGCAAGGTTATAATAATGTATTTGGATTCTTCTAACTGCAACCATACAGTTTGACCAGCACCATTTCTTGATGATACTCTTTCTTCCAGTGTATATTTCTGGCCTCTTTATAAAAAAAAATCATGTGTCCAGAGGTATGTGGATCTGTGTCTGGGTCTTCAATTTGATTCCATTGACCAATGTGTCTGTTTTGTGTCAATATCATGCTGCTTTTATTACTATAGCTTTGTAGCACAAATTGAAATAGGGGATGGTGATACCTCATGCAATTTCTTTTGTTATTCAGGATGGCACTGGTAGCCTGGAATTTTTTGTGTTTCCATATGAAGCTGAAAATTGTTCTCTCAAAACCTATGAAGAGTTTAGTTGGAATTTTGATGAGGATTGCATTGAATCTAGAGGATGCTTTTGGTAGGATGGCTATTTTTACTATGTTAGCCCTACTTATCCATGAGCATGGTAGATCTTTCCATCTTCTGATATCTCCTTCAATTTCTTTCTTCAATGACTTGAAGGTTTTAGCAAACAAGTCTTTCACATACTTGATTAGAGATACTCCAAGATAGTTTATATTATGTGAGGCTATTGTAAAAGGTGTTGTTTCCCTTATTTCTTTCTCAGACAATTTGTCATTTGTATATAGGAAGGCTACTGATTTATGTGGGTTAATATTTTGTATCCAGATATTTTTCTGAAAGTATTTATCTATTGTAGGAGTTTCCTGGTAGAATTTTTTAGGTTCACTTATGTATACTATCATATCATCTGCAAATACAGATATTTTGACTTCTTCCTTTCTAATTTGTATTCCCTTCATCTCCTTCAGTTGTCTTACCCCTCTAGCTAACACTTCAAGTACTATATTGGATAGGTATGGAAAGAATGGACAACCTTGTCTTGTCCCTGACTTTAGTGGAATTGCTTTGATTTTTTTCTCCATTTAAGTCAGTGTTGGCTATGGGCTTGCATTAAACTTCATACCTTCATTATGCTGAGGTATGTCCCTATATCCCTAATCTCTCTGGGACTTTTATCATGAAGGGATGTTATATTTTGTTAAAGGCCTTTTCTGCATCTAATAAGATGATTATGTGTTTTTTGTCTTTCAGTTTATATGGTGGATTACATTTCTCAATTTACAGATGCTAAACCATCCTTTTGTCTCTGGGCTGAAGCCTACTTGATCATGGTGACTGATATTATTGATGTGTTCTTAGATTTCATTTGAAAGTATTTTATTGAATATTTTTTCATGTGTGTTTAAAAGGTAAATTGGTCCGTAATTTTCTTTTTTGTTGGGTCTTTATGTGATTAGGGTATCAGAGTGACTGTGGCCTTGTCAAATTAATTAGGCAATGTTCCTTCTGAGTCTATTTTGTGGAATAATTTGAGGAATATTGGCTCTTCTTTAAGAAAATGATAGAATTTTGTGCTGAAACCATTTGGCCTTGGGCTTTTATTGGTTGGGAGACTTTTGATGACTAGTTCTATTTCACCAGGGGTTATATGTCTCTTTAAATTGCTTTAATCTGATCTTTTTTTAAATTTTGGTTAGTGGTATGTATCAAGAAAATTTTCCATTTCTTTTAGACTTTCCAATTTGTTGGAGTACAGGTTTTTAAAGTATGTCCTTATTCTCTAGATATCCTCAGTGACTCATGTTACGTCCCCCTGCTCATTTCTGATTTTGTTAATTTGTACCTTCTCTTTCCACTCTTTAATTAATTTGGATAAGGGTTTGTCAAACTTACTGGTTTCTCAAAGAACCAATTATTTGTTTCATTGATTCTTTGTATTAGTTTTTGTTTGTTTGGTTGGTTTTTTTTTTTTTTTTTGGTTTTTTGAGACAGGGTTTCTCTGTGTAGCTTTGCGCCTTTCCTGGAACTCGCTTGGTAGCCCAGGCTGGCCTCAAACTCACAGAGATCCGCCTGCCTCTGCCTCCCGAGTGCTGGGATT
Source organism: Peromyscus attwateri (assembly GCA_902168425.1). Classification (NCBI taxonomy): domain Eukaryota; kingdom Metazoa; phylum Chordata; class Mammalia; order Rodentia; family Cricetidae; genus Peromyscus; species Peromyscus attwateri. The sequence goes on along the minus strand of CABHPP010069930.1, from coordinate 14,082 downwards.
AAAGGCATGCGCCACCACTGCCCGTGTATTAGTTTTTTATTTGTTCATTTGTTTGCTTCTGTTTTTATTGATTTTATCCCTGAATTTGATTATTTCTTGCCTTATACTCATTATATGACTTCTTCTTTTTACCCTAGAGCTTTCAGGCATACTGTTAAGTTGCTAGTATGCGATCTTTCCATTTCTTTTTCTTTTATATAGGCACTTAGTGCTATGAACTTGCCTCTTTGAACAGCTTTCATTATGTCCTATTAGATTGGGTATGCTGTGTATTCATTTTATTCAACTCTAGAAAGCCTTTCTTTTTTTCCTTAATTTCTGTCTTGACCCACTTTTCACTCGGTAGAGAGTTGCTCATTTTCTATGAGTTTGTAAACTTTTTTTTGTATCTTTTGTTGTTGATATTCAGTTTGATCTGTGGTGGTCAGATAAAATGCAGAGTGTTATTACATTTTTCCTATATCTTTTGAGACTTGCTTTGTGTTTTAGTATGTCATCAATTTTGAAGAAAGTTTTGTGAGGCACTGAGAAGGTTTGGGTGAAAAGTTCTGTAATTATGTTAGGATCATTCAGTGTATAACTTCAATTAGCTCCAGCATTTCTTTGTTTAATTTTTGTCTAGATGACCTGTCTATTGGCTACAGTGGGGTATTGATGGCTCCCACTATCAGTGTGTGAAGATCAATATGTGATTTAAGATGTAGAAGTATTTACTTTACAAACTTAGGTGCCCTTGTTTTGGGGGCACAGATGTTAAGAACTACAATGTCCTCTTGGTGGATTTTTCCTTTGATGAGTATGTATTGTCCTTCCCTAACACTTCTGACTAGTTTTGGTTTGAAATCTAATATTAAAATGGCCAAACCAGTTTGCTTCTAAGGTCCATTTGCGTGGAATATCTTTCTCCAACCCTTTACCCTGAGATAATATCTATCTTTGATGTTGAGGTATATTTCTTGTATGCAGCAGAAGGATAGATTCTGTTTTCCCATCCATGCTGTTAGTCTGTGTCATTTTAATGGGGAATTGAGACCATTAATGTTGAGAGATATCAATAACGAATGATTGTCAGTTCCTATTATTTGGAGGAGCAGGAGGAAAAAATGAAGGTCTGCAGCTAGCCTGCACACTTTCTTGGCTGGAATGGCATGTGTGTTCTCTGAGAAATATTGAAATATTGAACTGAAAATTTTGGAAGTCTTGCTGGAAGGTGAGTGTGAAAATGCATTATATAGACAAATTCCTAGTATCATAGTACTAAGGGATCCCCAATATATTTATGGGCTTTACCTACTAGAAATTCCACCATGCCCTCAAAGTGAAAAATCTAAGAAAAACCCCTTTCTGGCTTTGTCATGGCAAGTATAATCATTTAAAAATCTTTCTTATAATAAATGTCTAACCCTTAAGGTGAAGGAAACTCTGCCAAAGCCTAATCTTCCCTTGAACTTCTTACTTCAGGCGCCTCTAGGCTTTCTTTCTCACGTACATACATACATCATACATACATGCATATGGATGGGCGGAGGGAGGGAAAGAGGGGGGAACGTAGACAATGGGGATCGGGCTTTCGGGAAATAAGGGAGGAAGTCTACCTCATTGAGACATGAGTCATGAAAAGATTACGATTAAATTTAAGAGTTAAGAGAGCTCCATGCATTTCCTCTTTGCACCACAGAGAATGTACCACTAAAGTTATTTAGTTCAGTCCTTGTTGTTTGAGTCATGCTAAAGTGAAAGGGGTCAAATTCACACTTTGAAAAGACAGACCAAGAATCACAAATAGACCAAGATATGGCACAGATGCTTAGAATCATTGCACTGGGATTTGAAAATATACATGCAGGATTATCATAGTAAGGAAAGATGTACACAGCATATATTAACAGATGGGTAATGTATTCAGAGAGAAGAAAATTCGATGACTCAAAAGAAATAAAAAATAACAGTACCATTTAAAAATACATCCAAATAATAAAAAGGTATGTGTGGTAGTTTGAGAAAGAATGGCCCCCATAGACCAAGGACACCATAGGAAGGCTCACACAATCAACTAACCTGGACTTAGGGGCTCACAGACAATGAATGGAAAACCAGGGAGCCTACATGGCACTGACCTAGGCACTCTGCATATATATTACAATTGTGTCACTCTTTTACTTGCTTTTGAGACCCTACTCCTCATACTTGCCCAGCCTTAATACATGAGGAGGCACCTAGTCGTATTGCAACTTGATATGCCCTGTTTTATTGATACTGCTAGTCTATCTAAAACTTATCTCTTTTTGTATACTCAAAAAATTCTTTTGAGCTCTGGGGAGTTGACTTGGATACACTTTGAACAGGTCAGATGCAATCCAGATAAGTACTGTCAATCAACAGCCTAACTTTCCTGACCTACTGTCTGTTCCTGAGGGTGGGATCTCCCCCATCTTCCCCTGGTCTTGTGAATCCCCTCCCTTAATTACCAAGACCTACAAAAAGTTTCCCCACTAAACTTCTTAACTTTATCTTCTGCTCTGCAAGCATCCTGGACAGATTTAAAGTGGCTAGTCCCAAGTGGTCCAACTTCATAGACTGCTTCGACTAGACCTGCATTTTCCTAGCTCTGGATGGTCCCACAGAGCCTGGACAGCAATGAAAAAGCCAGCTATGACGGGACTTGGCCAGCACGCCAGCTTTCTGAGTTCCCCCAAAGATGCTAAGGCCCCCAGAAAGCAGGAAGCAGTCTAGAGAACACGGTATCCCCATTACCACCTCACCAGCTATCCCTTCCTATTTCCTCACCTTTTTATAATAAAACAAAAGGGAGGAATGTTAGCATTCAGGCATTTACACATTTAAGTCTCAGGGACCTAGCAGGACAGTCATCAGCAGTAGCCAAGATAGGACACTGTAGCTATTGCAACCACCAAGTAGAGCACTCTCCCTATGCGCATGCGCTATATCCATTTACAAAAGGCAAGCCCTTCTTACCCCTCTCTCTCTTTCCTTCTGCTCTACCTCAGAGGCTGCCTCTGCATCACCCCCAACAAACCTCCCATGTGAGCTCTGTTGCATGGTGTGAGTTTGCGCTGCCCCTTGGCTCCAACCCATCAAGGTTGCCTTCTGCCGTTAAACTATTACAGATACTCATGGAAGACCAGCCATTTTCTGGATGGAGACAGAAGAGAAGGGGATTGGGGTATGGGAGGGGACAATGGGGTCTGGGGAGGCTGTGGTCAGGATGTAAAATAAATAGATGAATAAAAAATAAGAACACTATAAAAATAGTCCCATATAGGCTCATATGTTTGAATACTTAGTCATCAGGAATACAGGCAGTGCTCTGTAGGGATTAGGCTGTGTGACCACGAAGAAAGAGTGTCACTGGGGGTGGGAGGAGGAGAGACTATGAGGTTTCAAAAGTCCACACAAAGCCCTATGTTTCTCTCACTCTTTCTGTTGTCTGCTGATGCAGATGTAGAATTCTTAGCAATTTCTCCAGTACCATGTCTGCTTGTATGCTGCCATCCTCCCTACCATGACGACAATGAATTAACCTTTGAAACTGCAAGCAAGTCCCAATTAAATGCTTTCCTTTATAAGAGTTGCCATGGTCAATATGTCTCTTCATAGCAGTGGAACACTGACTAAGACAGTATATAGATATATATTAGAAAAACTATATGATAATGATGAAAGAAAAATTTAAATTTAAGCAAATATAGAGATGTTCTATAGGGAATTAAAGTTTCAGTTTTGCTGAAATTCTTCTCAATTTGATCTATAAATACAATTACCCCAAATAAGATCCCATCAAGTGGAACTAGCCTGTAAAAAGTGACCATGAAGCTCTTCAAGAATAGTAATAGTTCTCTCACAAATTGACTTGTTGCTATATTGGCAAAAGATATATTTTCTGGACATTTCCAATGCGAGTTTATAGGTATTAAATGATAACTCCACTATAACATTCCATTTTCCCATGCCATTGTATCCCTTCTCCCGAATTACATTAAGGAATATTTAGCATTTCCAGTTTATTCACAATGGGCCATCTTTTGATCTATTTGTCTGAAAACCAACAAAAGATACCATTTAAGAGCTATGTAACTCTCTAGTCTGTAACACATATAGTATTTCTGCTCATTGAGACTGTTTCAATAAATTCTGCATGATCTGGCTTTCTGTTCATCATCCTATACCATTAATATTCATATATATGTTCCCTAGACCTGCATATTTGAATTAGAAAGCCCAAGCAGTTCTTCTGGAGTAGTATACCTCCTCCTTGGTCATACTTTGTAAGAAAAGCTCTAGGAGCTTACTGGGATTTGAATTTACTTATAGGTTGATAAATAGATGAATGGTGGAGGAGGATCTTGAGAAGACTAATCATGGTTTTGCATGACTGCTACCTCAGTGGAAGCTGTTATGCTTCCTCAATCAATGCAGGGTCTATTCACCACAGAGAAATACAACTGTAAGTGAAGAGGCTGCTTTCCATAGAAATGAACAGATCGCTGAGTAAAGAAAATTCATCAGAATTTAGGAGTTTGGTATTCTAGCCTCAACAGGGTCTTACAGTTCATCTGCATCCCTTTAGAAGATCCAAATCAATGCCCACACTGACAGAAGACACCTTGAGGATAAAAACTCAGCTTGAATTATAAATTCAGCCAATCATAAGATTTGATCACATATTTGATTTTAAGCATTTTTAGCTCAGCAGCTAAAGGAGATAGGCCTTTCTTTAGGGCATACCTAAAAACTCCTGGGTCATTTCTGGAGAGCTTGAGCTGGGAAATCAAGTGCCTGTGCTCTTCCCTTTCTTCCACCACTTCGTTTAGCAACATTAAAAACAATCAAGTCTGCTATTGCATCCCATAGTATTCCATATACCTCCAAGTCACTTCGCACTTGGTTTTTCAAAATGCTTAATTAGGAATAGCTAATGAAAATATTTTACATGCTTATAAAGAGTTCATTCTCTTTGTACTACTAGAAAAAGTTATTAGCAACTTTAAATATAATCAGATTAACAAAACAATTCCAGACTGCTGCAACAAATACAGAAAATTCATCCTTAAAATTTCATTTTTCTCAAATCAGTCTTAGTATCCAATATGTTTTGGTTGAGATTCTCCAGAGAACTAGAACAGTAAAAGCTAAAACAAGTGAGAAAAGGAAAAGAGATGGAAGAACAGTGGAGGGGAAGTAAGGGTAAGTCAGGCAGAAGGAAGAAAAGGAAGAGGAGAGATGAAAATAATTACTATAGGTATTGGCTCAAGAAATTATGGAAGGTGAGAGGCCTCATATGTTGCCACCTGTAAGGACAAGAACCAGTCAGGAAGGCAGTGGTATCATCCAGTCAAACTTGAAAGAACAGAACTGAGGAAGCCAATGGAATATCTCAAAGAGCAAATCAGATGTGGGACTGTGGCATTGAAGTAAGTCCTTGGAATCTGAAAACGCAAGAATCAGAATCTTCACAATATAGTAGCAGATCTGCTAACTGAAGAAAAAAGAGCAGAGGCTAGGGGGAAAGCTCAGTAGGAAAGCATATGTTCAACATGTACAAGACCCTGAGTTCAGTTCTCTAGAGAGAAAAGAGGGAGATGAAGGGAGAAGAGAGGGATGATGGAGGAGAATATAAATCACTTCTCTGCTCTTTGTTACATTTAGATCCTTAACAGATGGTGGTGAGAGCAATCTTTTCTACTCAGTCTACCAATTCAAGAATAACCTTTTCCAAAAATAAATTCATAGATATACCCAGAAATAATGGTTTGCTAGCAGCACTGGCATCCATTAACACAGTCAAGTTGGCACATAAAATTAACTGCCACAATACTACATAATACATATAATACTGTATAATGTGGCTGAAAATGCTATGGAGACAGCATAAGTGTTATTGGTTGCCAGGAGGTATGACTGGCTAAGAGATGAATAAGTGGTATATAGAGTACATTTTGATTAGCATAACTCTTCTGTGTAATACTAAAATAATGGCTATATAGCTTTTTATACTTGTCAGAACCCTTAGAAATTTAAAGTACAGAGGCTAAGCACTAGCATACAAAACTATTTTAAAGTTATTTAGGGGCCTGGAGAGATGACTCAGCACTTAAGAGCACTGGTTGCTCTTGCAGAGTACCTGGATTTGTTTCCCAGAACCTACATGGGTACTAACAATTTTCTGTAACTCTAGTTCTAGGGAATTCAATGCCCTCTTTTGGCCTCTGTGGGCACTGAACACACTGTGTAGTACAGAGAAATATGCAGGCAAAACACACATACAATAAAATAAAATAAATCCTTAAAAATTATTTAGAAGTCTGCCAGATGGTGAATCCCAGCACTTGGGAAGCAGAGGCAGGCGGATCTTAGTGAGTTTAAAAGTCCAGCCTGGTCTACAGAGTGAGTTCCAGGACAGCCAGGGCAGTCACAGAGAGAAACTCTGTCTCTAAGAGCAAAAACAAAAACAAAAACAAATTATTTAGAAGTCAAGGAATGCTGAATATGACAAAACATTTAACTGTGTTACAAATATATTACAGAATCCCATTGAAAGTGGTACGAGATAAAGTTTTGGACCTACGACAGCTTGGAAATGAATGGAGTCTGTAAAGAAAAATACATAAACCTTGTGCTCTATTTGATAACGTTATCCCATTGAGAGAGGAGTTCATAATTTTGATCTTGCTACATTTATATCTTAGATACCTGCATATGTATGTTTATTGCTGCCCTATTTACAATAGCAAAGAAATGTAACAAACCTAGAAATCTATCAACTAAAGAATGGACAATAAAAGCATGCTGCATAGACACAATGAAATTTCACTCAAAACTAAAGAAAAATAAAATGAATAAAAGGAAAATGGATAGAACTGGAAAATATTATACTGAATGAGGTAACTAGAGCTCAGAAAAACAAATACTAATACTATGTCTTCTCTTTCATATGTGTATTATAGCCTCTACTTCTGAAACTGTGTATCCAGATAGAAATAATTGTGGGGAAAGTCCAGGAAGTTGAAAGGGAAGAAAGATGCTCTAAGGCAGCAGTTCTCAATCCATACATTGTGACCCCTTTAGCAAACTTCTATCTCCAAAATTGTTTACATTACAGTTCATAACAGTAGCAAAATTATAGTTATGAAGTAGCAACAAAAAATTTTATGGTTGGGGGTCACCACACCATGAAAAAGTATATTAAAAGGTTGTAGCATCAGATTGAGAACCACTGCATTAAGGGATGGGGGCAGGGAATACAATAGTGTTCTGAGATGGATTCTTGGGAGAGAAAGGGTACAGGTGAAGAAGTAAGGAAGATGATGGGGGAGCTGCGTGAGGAAAGCCACCAAAATGAAATATATATGATAATTTCATATGGAATCCTGTTGCATTGAAAGATAATTTAAAACAAAATATTTAACAAAATAAGAATACCTGACTAGTACTCTTCTAAACTACCAAAACAATCAAAGACAGTCTCAGAAACTGTCACAGCCAAAAGGTGCTTAAGGGAAGGAAACGTGATGACTAATGTGTGGTGATGAAACGGATTTATGTAACAGAAAATAGATAAAAATGGAGGAGGAAGCATGTTGGCTCATGTCTATAAGCCTAGTACTTAGCAGGCAGTGGCACAAGGATTATTGTAAGTTCGAGGCCGGGTTGGGGCTACATAGTAAAATACTGTCCCAGAAAACCAAAAAAGGAGAAAAACAGAAAATAACATAGACTATAATTAGTAATATATCAATATTAGCTAATTAATTTAGATGAATGGAACATACTTACCTAAGATTTTAATAAAAGAGAAAATGGCATGTTATATATGATCATGCTCGTCCTCTTTAAAACTTCACTATAAATCTAGTTATTAGAAAATAAAAGGTCTGCCTTCTAAAAGGCCAATTTATTAAATGGTCATATTGACATTGATGTGCTTGGCTACTTATTACTATCCTCATGGAGATAAACACATGTTATGGGGATAGAACTGATATCTATGCCAGTCAACACTACTTCTTTGTACTTAAAGAATGTTTGATTCACTGTTGTGGTATCCACAGAGCATTCCCATAGAATGTATCTGCTAGGGAAATGCAAAGTAACTGAAGTAATATCTTACACATAGAGTCCCTGGCCTTCACATGTGTACAGAGTCCCTGGCCTTCACAGGAACTTATTCGTCTAAGAAGCAAACAATTGAATTTACACACAGTATAAAAGAATAATAAAGGTTTAATTACAATGTCATCTGGGAAAGAATGCCTTGTAACTCTCAACACATGGTTGTTGTAGAGTATTATTTTAAGATGTGCTACATTTGTTCATACTGTGGAATATTTGTTTAATGATGCAAAGATGTGTTGCATTCTTTTATGTTGCATTGTTTAACTCTGTGAAGATGTGTTACTTTGCCTGTCTAAAACACTTGATTGGTCTAACAAAGAGCTGAATGACCAATAGCAAGGCAGGAGAAAGGATAGGCAGGGCTGGAAGGCACAGAGATCGAGGATTGAGAAAGAGGAGGAGAGGAAGACTCCAGGGACTAGCCACCCAGCTACATGGTAAGCCATGGAGAAAGAAGTAAAAAAAAAAAAAAGAAGAAGTACACAGAAATAGAGAAAGATAAAAGCCCAGAGGCTAAAAATAGATGGGATAATTTAAGCTAAGAAAAGCTGACTAGAAACAAACCAAGCTAAGGCCAGGCATTCTTAAATAAGAATAAGTCTCCACGTGTGTATTTATTTGGGAGCTGGGTGGCAGGCCTCCCAAAGAGCCAACAGAGTAAAAAATAACCAGCTATACATGGTGCTTTATTTTTCTCCATAATAACAACATGAGAGCCCAGTCAAGAAGGGGGTGTATAGTACTCCATTTTTACTTCAGTTACTGATTTTTTGCTGTTCTAGCAACTGAGAGAAATTTTGGTACCAGAGAACAGTGGGAGCTGTGACTATTTTTATCTGGCCAATTAAGACTTCTTATGCCATTAAACAAACATCCATAGATGCGGTCACTGTCCTGGGTAGGTCATCTATTGTGATTGTTGGAGAGAAATTGAATTGCTTCTACATTATAGAGGCAAGACATATTACGTTGTAAGCTGAGTTTTTTCTAGGGCACATCTTAGTTAGCCTACACTTGACGAACTGATCCAAGATTACCTGCATTACTGTAATAAAGACAAGACTCAAATCTTTTAGGAATTAATTTTTTATATTCTCCAGTAAAGCTTGCCACCCAATTGATTTGTCAGCCAAAAATGGGCATATGTGCTATGTGGTGGAGGAAGACAGCTATGCTCACCAAATTAGCCCTCTTATTATTTACTTTGCTCATTGCTGAGACAAAATACCTGACAAAAGCAAGTGAGAGAAGGAAGGGCTTATTTGATTCGTAGTTCGATGATAATATCAATCATGATGGGGATGGCATGACAGCAGGGTCTTGAGGCAGCTGGTGACACTGAATTAACATTTGGGAAGTAGAAAGCAATGAATGTTGGTACAGGAGGTACACAGCTTTCTCTTTTTATGCAATCTGGGGCTCCCACCTACAGAATGATGAGTCTTCCCACCTCAATTAACCTAATCTAGAAACTGCCTCACCAACATGCCTAGGGTTTTATCTCCTAGGTGGTTTTAGGTCCTGTCAAGTTGACAATATTAAGTATCACAGCTCTCATGACAAGGTAGCTACAGCGAGCTCTAACACAGCTACATTTTGTGCAACTAATCCCTTTCCCCATACTGTGTTAGATGAATTCTGCCACTGACTAGTGTTTTGCACTTTGTATGACAGTATGATGGGATTTTATTATTTTGCCATGATGTAGAAGTTAATGGGACTGCATGCATTCCTCTGTTAAGAGAATGAAATTTTCACCTTGATGAAATACAAGAGTAGATGTTGTAAAATGAATGGAAAGTGCTGCATGAGATTTCTTCTGTTTGATTCATTTATGGACCCATTTTTGACCATTATCTAATACATTCTCATTCACTGCTATTGTAAATCTCATGCACAACAAAAGTTTCAACATTGAGTCTTTTCTATCAAAAGCTGACCACTTTTATTTTCAAGCCTGCAGTCATGATACCTAGGCTGTTACTAGTCTTATGTTCCTGCATGAATATAAACCCTTCTATAGTTAGCCTTTTTCAAGGGCACCTTTTCTACTTCCTGTGGAAGATAAGCCTGATTTTAGAAAGATTTAAGAAAACTTGCAAGTGTATGTGCATTAAATGTTTAGATATTGTGTCTATGTACCATCATAGATTTTAGATAAGCAGATTGCAAGTACTACATATTAACTAGCCCTAACAGAAATTTATCTTAATTTCCCAAGGACATATTTTAAGAAGTTGAAATGATGGCTCAAACACAGTGAATAGTTTTAAATATTTTAATACATATTTCTATTTTCCCTACAGTAAACTTGTGACAACTTATACTGATTTATACAGCACTATATGGGGCAACTCAGTCACTGAACTTCAGTTACAGCTGGATATTAATATTTTATGCTTGCAAATTTATGGATAAACTATTTTATTGTTGGTTTCATTTGCATTTCTTTTATTTCTCGGACTAAACACATTCATACTTCCATTTATATGTTTAAAATACATTATCTATTGTATCTTTTGTCTTTATATCTACTTGAGATATAACTTTTATCAATTATCATATTAACATATTTGCCCCTTGACAATATTTATTTTTGATGATGAGAGAAAAAGAGCAAAAGCTAAGAAAATAGCACAATGGATTACTTTTATTCTAGGTTTCTTAAAAGACTATGAGATATTTTCCAGTTAATTTTAAGGCAAATTTCATTCTCTTTTTGAAAAATATACAAGGTTTATCATTAACATCTGTGTGACTGTATGACTAAGTTAGTAATAAGCAAAAAATATCTTTTCAAGTGCATATCAAAACTTACAACACAGTGTTATTTAAATGTTAGGTCTTAGATGTAGTACTTTGTTCATAAGAATCACTATTGCTTTCAATTTCTTTTCCCCAAGCTACACAAGCCTTTGTTTTTTATAAAGAGAAAAGAAATCTAAGCTACCAGTAATAAAAAAGACCATTCCTTGCTAGAAACAAATTTTCAATCATGTATGATGGAAAGTAGATATAGGCAAAGCCACAAAGTAATAGCCTATTTACATATTATTTCCATAAAGTTTCTTTCCCCATAGGATATTCCTTTTAAAAAAAAAAGTAGTTCCACTAACCAACTACATAGGAAATTTGAAGCATATATAACTCATTTCCCCCTTTAAAGTAATAATGCACACTAACACATCTTTGTTCAGTTTCATTAAAGCAGAGTATTAACTTCCAGAATATTATAGACAATTGAAAATGAGTTCATGCTGCTCCCTGAATTCAAATGACATTCTGGAATTACAGTTTCTTCTTGAAGTAGCAACTTCCTATTGTCTTGATGTCTCAATCAACATTTCCAAATCATTCCATATCTATCTTTTATCGCCACTATTACCTACAATCTTAATCCAAAGTTTCCTTCAATCTGCCTTGAGCTATTTTAATAGATGTCTCAAGTAATTCCACTATAAGACATATTTTTTGCCAACTCATTCTCCAGCAAATTCTAAGACCTCCTTTCTATAAGGCACAGCTGACCATCCTCAAGAATCTTAAAAGGACCTATCAACAGTTTAACAGTATTTATGGAACAATCCAATCTCCTTGGCATGATGTATAGTATCTTTTATCACCTAGCTCATAAAAGCTTTCTCAGCTTTGTCTTTCCTTTCACACCATTTGCTAGCCAAATGCAAACTGAGAGGGTGGTCAGTACTCTTTCATAAAAAGCTAGCATAGCATATGGCACATAGTAGGTTCTAAATACATTGTTAGTTTGTAGATAAGGAGAAACAGGTATTAGAGAAGAAACTGTATTCTATAAAAGATGCTTGTTTATTGAGAACCTAGTGTAAGTTGTGGCTTCTGCCTCGGGTTGCTTATATAAAACTAATTAGGTAGAAATGGCATATGCATATAAAATAAAAAGCAAGTGCACAAGTTAGGGTCCCAGCTGAAAACAGATGGCACACTCCAATTAAGATAATTTGAGGAGCTTTGATTTACAAAGGATCTAATAACAAAGGTTTGTGCAGTGTGTAGGGAAACTAGGAAGAACAATTCAGTTATCTATCTATACATTTCAGAGACTTCTTGCTGTTTCTACAACTACACTTGAGATGGGGAAATTAAGAGAAATTATTGGAACCTTAAAGGAAAAGAAAATCATATGAAAAACTTGAAAGGAAATGTAACCTTTATATTAGGAAAACAGCAAACCCAAGATGACCCCCTAAAGGAAGTTTCAGAGGAAGAAATTCCCTCTTAGTCACTCTCTGTTCTTTTACTCTATTGCCAAGTCTATCGGATAATTGGTCAGACCCATTTGATTAAAGAGCATTCTGGAGTGCTGCCAGGCATATAGAACAGATTCTGGGAATACACAACAATGTGGATGCTCTGATTTATATATGGTTTGTCACCTCCAAAACTCATGTCCCTATTAGGAGTTGTAGCCAGAGTTTTCCTGTGTCCTGCCTGGCCCGCAGTCAGGACAAATCTTTCCCACTTGCATCCCCTAAGTAAACACACAGAGGCTTATATTAATTAAAACTGCTCAGCCATTAGCTCAGACTAAGTACTGACTAGCTCTTACACTTAAACTCAGCACATTTCTGTTAATCTATATGTCACCACGTGTTCCGTGGTTTTACCTGTGTGCCATTACATGCTTCTCCCTGGACAGCAGTCTGGCATCTCCTGATGCTGCTCTTCCTCTTCCCAGAATTCTCCCTGTCTGTTTATCCCATCTATACTTCCTGCCTGGCTACTGGCCAATCAGCATTTTATTAAACCAGTGTACAAAAGCATTATCCCACAGCAAGGAGTCTCTATATAGTCCCTAAACATAGTCTCTATTATGAGATTTAAAGAAGTGGGACCAGGTGAGACTTTAAGAGGTAATGAGGGATCTGCCTTCATAGATTCATTCATTCATGTGATTAATAGATTTGTGGATTACCAGATTGATGCATTACCAAGATAATATATACTAACTTCTATAAATGTCACTCTGGGCCATCTCTTGCTATGTGACACTGACACTATGTGCTGCCTCAGGACTTTGTCAGCAACAGATGTGGCCCTTTGACATTGGGTCTGCTGAACCATGAACCAGCCTCTTTTCTTTTTATTTACCCAGTCTGTGGTATTGTGTTAACAAAAGAAAACGGACTAAGAAAGTTAAGAAAGGGAGAGAATAGAAACAACTAGCACAGAAGGTGTTTTAACTTTTCTAAACCATCAATGAGCCAAAAAAGAAGTGAATAATTTTTGAAGAGCCTAGCATCTTAAAACTCTCAGGTCATACTCCATTACTAAGGGAAGTCATGGCAGGAACTCAAGGTAGGAGTCTAGAAACAGAAGTTGAAGGAGAATTCATGGAGGCCTGCTGTTTACTGGCTTGTTCCTTATGGCTTGCCCAGCCTGCTTTCTAAGGAATCTCAGGACCACCTGCCCAGGGATGTCATCCCCCTATGGACTGGACCCAGCCACATCATGTGTCAATCAAGAAAATGCACCACAGACTTACAATCTGATTGAGCTAATTCCTCAGCTGAGATTCTTTCTACCCAGATGACACTGGCTTGTGTCAAGCTGACAAAGCAAACAAATAAACAACACCAGGACACTGTACACATAAATACTAAACAAATGATCGAGAAAATAGAGGGACTTAAGAGAGTAAATGTGTTGGTTCAGTACTGATGTGGAAAATTATGAAATTGGCCTCAAAACATCTGTTCCTCAATTGCTATCATATGATCCACCATGACTTTCTTTGACACAGATTGTAGTAAGGATCAAAAGGAACATGTATAGTTGCTGCAACTCATGAGCAAGTCCACAGGAATGGCCGCCATGCATAACTCCATAGGAATTCTCAAGTTCCTTTCCCTAGAGCACTTCATAGAAATACTGTAAACGCTGAACACCCGCTTTCCAAGTCTGTTTTTTTTT
>CABHPP010069924.1:0-24618 GCA_902168425.1 Peromyscus attwateri | reverse complement strand
ATATATATATATATATATATATATATATATTACTCTGTGGCTATTTCAAGTCTCACAACTTCCATTATATTCAGTATTATCATGAGATTACACTGATTTATGTATTTGTTTAAATATTTTATTTTGGGGTGTGTGTGTGTGTGTGTGTGTGTGTGTGTTGTTTGTCTGTAGGTTCACGCATGTGCTGGTACCAATAGAAGCTAAAGAGGATGTCAGATCTTTTGGATCTTGAGTTACAGGAGGTTGTCAGCTGCTCAACATGGATGCTAAAAAATAAACTCAGGTCATCTACAAGAATAGTGTGGTGATTTGAAAGAAAATGGCCCCCAAAGGAAGTGGCAGTACTAGGAGGTACTTTGTTGGAGTAGATGTGGCCTTGTGGGAGGAAGTGTGTCACTGTGGAGATGGGCTTTGATCTCATATATGCTCAAGATACTAACCAGATGTCATCACACTTCCTTTTGTCTTCTCATCAAGATGTAGCCAGCACCATGTCTGCCTGCACTTCCCCATGCTCCCTGTCATCATGAAATGAACTAAACCTCTAAACTTCCGAAACTATAAGTCACCACCCCAACTGAATGTTTTTCCTTTATAAGAGTCACTGTAGTCATGGTGTCTCTTCACAGCAATAGAAACCCTAACTAATACAGAAGGTACTAAGGGACTGGGGTATTGCTGTGATAGGCCAGACCATGCTTTTGTTTGAAGAAATATGGACCTTGGACTGTGGATTGGAAAAACAGTTGAATGCTTTAAGTGCAGTTTAATGGGTCATTCTAGTAGGAGCATGGAAGACAGTGGTGCTGAGTGTGATTTGATGAACTGTGGGGGCCTGGCTTAAGAGGTTCCAGAGGAGAAAAATATTAATATGTGGCCCGGAGATCATTCCTGTGATATTTTGGTGAAGAATGTGGTTGCTTTTTGCCTTTGTCTGAAGACTCTACCTGAGGCTAATGTGAAGAGATTTGGATTAATTCCATTGGTAGAGGAAATCTTGAAACAGCCTAGTATTGACTCTGTTGTATGGTTATTAGTGGTTACTCTTATACAGAGCTAAAATGAAAAGGAGAAAGCTGAACAAGGAAACATATTTGAGGAGAAAAGGAGCATCAGAAAGTGGAATGGAGCTAAGTCCTGGATTCAAGGAGATAAACAGATTAAGAAATGGAATAAAGGGAGTGGTGACCTCAAGGCAAGATCCTATCCAGCTAAATTTCCAACTTGTGAAAAAGAATTAAAGAAAAGCTAAGAGCCAGGTGTGGTGGTGCATGCCTTTAACCCCAACACTCTGAAGGCAGAGGCTGATGGATCTCTGAGTTTGAGGCCAGTCTCTTCTACAGAGCAAGTTTCAGGACAGCAATCTTATGCAGTAAAGAATGGAATGCTGGTAAAGACATAAATGAACAAGAGGGTCCATGTTCCAGCACAGAAAACAGAATTTGGCAGCTTTGGCCATGTAGTTCTGGCTTTAGAGTTAAGGATAGAAGAAAGGGGTTATGGAATTTGCCTCAGTACCTAAGGAAGGCCTCTGAGGCCAGACATATGTCAAGGATGTCCCTGCATGGAGGCCATTGAATGAAGCTTTGAAGTTGAAGCCTGGACTGCCTTGAAGACCCCAAGATGCTGGAGATGCCAGAGCCATGGGATACCTGCCAAGGAAAGCTGCTAACAGGAAGTGGAACCAGCCAAAGAGAAAGAAGTATGTTGCAGTCAACAAAGTTGAAAGGAGTTGGAGATCTGAAGAATGTTTTGACATCAGGCATGGAGATACAGAGTTTGGAGTTTGCCCAGCTGGTTTTCAGTCTTGCTTGGGTCCAGTATTGCCTCACTATGCTCCCTTCCCTACATTTTGGAATGGTAATGTATATATCCTGTGCTATTTATGTTGAAAGTATGTGATCTGCTTTTTTGTTTTGATGTTACAGTTAAAAGATTGCATAAATCTCAGAAGAGATTTTGAACTTTGGACTTTGAAACATTGTTGAGACTATGATAGACTATGGGGACTTTTGAAGTTGGACTGAACGCATTTTTGCATTATGATATGGCCATAAGTCTTTAGAGACTAGGGAGTGGAATGTGGTGGTTTGAAAGAAAATGTCCCCAAAGGAAGTGGCAGTACTAGGAGGTGTGGCTTTGTTGGAGTAAGTGTGGCCTTGTTGAAGGAAGTATGTCACTGTGGAGGTGGGCTGTGAGGTCTCATATGCTCAAGATACCACCCAGTGTCTCAGTGTACTTCCTATTGCCTCCTGATCAAGATGTAGCCAGCACCATGTCTGCCTGCACTCTTCCATGCTCTCTGCTGTGATGATAATGGAACGAACCCCTGAATGGTAAGCCACCCCAATTAAATGTTTTCCTTTACAAGAGTTGCTGTGGTCATGGCGTCTCCTCACAGCAATAGAAACCCTAGTGAAGACAAGCAGCAAGTACTATTGAATACTGAACCATCTCCTCAGCCCCTGATTTCTTTATTTCTTGATAATATGTTTTGATCATGTAATTTACTCAGTTTCCCTACTTACTAAACATAATTTTATGTTATTGTCCTAAATCATTTCCATGTCATACTACTTAAAAAACTACATTGTTTTAAACATGTCATGTAAATCCAGTAAGTTTCAGTTAGATAAGAGGAATGAATGAGTCTTTTTCTTCTGTGGCTATACCAAATAACAAAGTATAGTACATTTCAAAATAGCAAAACTAGAACATTTTTAATGTTCTCACCTCCAAGAAATGATAAATATTTAAAGCTGTGGACATGTTTATTTGATCATTACACAATGTTTGCATGAAATTGTCCATCGCATTGTACTCCATAAATATCTGCAACTTTCAAAAGGCTTATATAAGATTAAAATTCTTCAAAATAAAACATGCTTTTATTATTAAATTATTATTTTATTAAATTTTTTACTTATTTTGCATACCAACCACAGTTTCACCTCCCTCCTCTCCTCCCATTCCCTCTCTCCTTTCTACCTCCACCCCCCCATGCACCCCTTAGAAAGGATAAGGCCTCCCATGGGAGCCAACAAAGTATGGCATATCAAGTTGAAGCAGGACCAAGCTCCTCCCCTCTGCATCAAGGCTGAGTGAGGCATCCCACCTTGAGGAATATGTTCCAAAACATTAACTCACGGGCTAGGGACAGATCCTGGTCCCACTGCTAGGGGCCCCACAAACAGACCAAGCTACACAACTGTCACCACATGCAGAGGGTCTAGGTCAGTCCCATGCAGGCTCTCTAGCTGTCAGTCTAGAGTCCTGAGCTCCCATGAGCTCCAGTCAGCTGTCTCTCTGGATTTTCCCATCATGGTCTTGACCCCTGTTGCTCATACAATCCCTCCTCCCTGTTTTCAACTGGGCTCCTGGAGCTTGGCCCAGTGCTTGGCTGTGGATCTCTGCATCTGCTTCCATTAGTTACTGGATGAAGGTTCTGTGATGACAACTAGGGTAGTCACCAATTTGATTATAGGAGAAGGACAGTTCAGGTACCCTCTCCACTATTGCTAGGAGTTTTAGCTGGGTTCATCCTTGTGGATTCCTATGAGTTTCTCTGGCCCCAGGTTTTCCTCTAACCCCATAATGGACCCCTCTATCAAGATATCACTTTTGTTGCTCTCCCTCTCCAACACCCCCAACTCAACCATCTAGATCCCTCACGTTCCTTGATTCCCTTCCCTCTACCACCCCCACCCTCAGTTTACTCAGGAGATTTCTGACCCGTCCAGCAGGCCAGGTTATTTTGTGGGACTTGAGGAGGCACCTCCTGAAAACCAATGGGGGCGAGAGAGAAATGGAGACCCTGCGCGTATAATGAATGACAGAGTCAGTCTGAGTTGCGTCAAGGTCTCGTTTATTGCAAGGGGAAATGGGTTTATATATGCTGGGAGATGGGAAAAATGAAGGAGAAATGAAAGCTTGAAGAATGGGTTGATAAATGAAGTCCAGGTGGTTTCTTTGAAGAATAGAGCTGAGGGAGAGGTTTCTTTGAAGACTAAAGTCAAAGAGAGGTCTCTTTGGTCCAATGCTTGTGCAACTGACCAACCGAACATACTCAAGGAAGTTAGTCTGAAAGTACATTAATCTAAAGGTACATTCTGTAGTTTTATCCGGGAGTTATTGTTTCTTGTAACTTAGTAACGGTTGTCAAGGGTACAGTTACGTCAGATCAGCCAGGCAAGAAAGGTCACAGCGCAGTCATCCAACTTTTGGTCCCCAACAGATTTCATCTATTTCCCCTTCCTAAGGTGAATAATGAGTCCCTTTTAGTGTTCTCCTTGTTACCTAGTTTCTCTGGGGTTGTGGATTTTAGCCTGGTTATCCTTTGCTTTACATTTAATATCTACTTATGATTGAGTACATACCATGTTTGTCTTTCTGGGTCTGGGTTACCTCACTCAGGATGATTTTTTTCTAGTTCCATCCATTTACCTGCAAATTTCATGATGTCATTTATTTTTACCACAAGTAATACACCATTGTGTATATGTACCACATTTTCTTTATCCATTCTTCTGTTGAGGGGCATCTAGGTTGTTTCCATGTTCTAACTATTATGAATAATGCTTCTATAAACATAGCTGAGCAAGTGTCCTTGTGATATTGTTGAGCATCCTTTGGGTATGTGCCCAAGAGTAATATCGATGGGTGTTGAGGTAGATGGATTCCCAATTTTCTGAGAAACCACCATGCTGATTTCCAAAGTGGTTGTACAAGTTTGCATTCCCACCAGCAGTGGAGGAGTGGTCCACTTACTCCATATATTCTCCAACATAAGCTGTCATCAGTGTTTTTGATCTTAACTATTTTGACAGGTATAAGATGGTATCTCAGAGTCATTTTGATTTGCATTTCCCTGATGACTAAGGATTTTGAGAAATTCCTTAAATGTCTTTCAGCCATTTGAGATTCTTCTGTTGAGAATTCTCTGTTTGGCTCTATAGTCCATTTTTTAAATTTGATTATTAGGTATTTTGATTTTTAGTTTCTTGAGTTCTTTAGATATTTTGGAGATCAGCCCTCTGTCAGATGTGGGATTGGTGAAGATCTTTTCCCATTCTGTAGGCTGCCATTTTGTCCTATTGACAGTGACCTTACAGAAGCTTTTCAGTTTCAGGAGGTCCCATTAATTGTCAATCTCAGTGTCTGTGCTACTGGTGTGATATTTAGGAAGTGGTCTCCTGTGCCAGTGTGTTCAAGGCTACTTCCCACTTTCTCTTCTATCAGGTTCAGTGTAGCTGGATTTATGTTGAGGTCTTTGATCCACTTGGACTTGAGTTTTGTGTATGGTGATAGATATGGATTTATTTGCATTCTTCTACATGTTGACATCCAGTTTTACCAGCACCATTTGTTGAAGATGATAAAAGATGCTTTTAACTATGGAGTCCCACTGTACTCCAGATAGTGTTCTAGAAGGAGACATGAATGAGACAGTCAGCTTCCCTAACAGGCAGCCAAGACACCTTTAACAAATTTTGGGTACACTGAAAAATCAAGAGACAAACTGAAGCTATTTAATTAGTATCAAAAGAAAATTACAGTATAATTCTAACAGAGATTATAAACGAGTTGCAACTGCACATAAACTATTTTATCATGGGGATTTAAGACACGATTGACAAATACAATCCATGAACCGCACCCTCCTCTTTTTCATGAGACCACAGCTGCCATCTACTGATAGACCTGAGAGCTGCCGCCCATTGCTCAATGGAATCCGTGCAAAACCTTCCTAGAGACTTTAAGCTGACACCATTCTACAAATGTTTATCTCTGTAACAGAAACTTTTTAATTATTTCCTTTATTTTATTTTATTTTTTTTTGTCTTTAAAGACCAGGGTTTCTTTGTGTAGTTTTGGTGCCTGTCTTGGATCACACTCTGTAGACCAGGCTGGCCTCGAACTCCCTGAGATCCGCCTGGCTTTGCCTCCCAAGTGCTAGGATTAAAGGTGTGCACCACTGCCGCCTGACCCTATTTCCTTTATTTTTTAAGATAACATAATTACTTCATTTCCCCCTTTCCTTTCTTCAGACTCTCCCATATACTACTACTTGCTCTCTTTCAAATTCATTGCTGCTTTTTTCATGCATTGTTGTTGCATGCATATACATTATATATATATATATATTACATATATACATATTTCTAAATAAAGTCTGCTTAATCTGTATAGTCTTACTTGTATGTTGTTTTCACAACTGACCATTGGTATTGGATAATCAATGGTTCTCTTCCCTGGAGAAGACTACTTTTCCCACTCGGAGCCTTTTTTTAGTGGCCTGTAGTTCTTTGTGTACAGTCAGGCTTACTGGGCTTCCAATACCCAATCCAAGTTAGTATGTCCAATGTTTTTGTATTAAATGTCACATATTCTCTATTCCTTTCAAATAAAGTCACAATTTCTAGATAAGGAATTTATGTCAGTACACAATGTGGCCTCTCACCACCAAGTGCAAGGAAATTTCACTGGAATGTCAGTTGAATTCTCCCATGACCTTGGGCAAGTATTCTGACTGACTTAGGGAAGGAAATTTAAACCCAATAATCTGAAGGATCATAACCGCATAAGACAATGTATGATAAACCTGACTCTAGCCTCCTTCTTCCCTGACTCAACATTCCCACCACCCTCCTCTCTTGTCCTAATGACACCATGCTGAGGAGTAGCTT
Organism: Peromyscus attwateri; assembly: GCA_902168425.1. Lineage (NCBI taxonomy): Eukaryota > Metazoa > Chordata > Mammalia > Rodentia > Cricetidae > Peromyscus > Peromyscus attwateri. The sequence continues at coordinate 17,932 of CABHPP010069924.1, read as the reverse complement.
CCTCAAGCTACTACAGCTTTGAATTCTTAGTCTTGCCTTTAGTAGTAGTATCCAAACCCAATAGTAGAAAACATGAATTTTAAAATGACTTTTCCTGACTTGTGAATATTACAAGAATATTTTAAGCTGAGAATTAATGACCTTTGGATTTACAGTTATCAAGTTTATTGTTTCATTTAAGAACTAAGAAAATCAGAGTTGTAGAGCACTTACTAACATGTCTAACATGAGCCTAGGTTTAACACTTATCTAATACTTATCTAACATGAGCCTAGGTTTAATGTCTAGCACTATGAAATTAATAACAATAACAACAACAACAATAATAACAATACATAACAATGGCATCCAGTGACTGGTGGAAGCAGATGCAGAGATCCACGGCAAAACCCTAGGTGGAGCTCCAGGAGTCCAACCAGTGAGAGAGAGGAGGGATTATATGACCATGATTGGAAAAAGCACAGGGACAAATAGCCAAACTAGCAGAAACACATGAACTGTGAACCAGTAGCTGAGGAGCCCCCATGGAACTGGACCAGGCCCTCTGGATAAGTGAGACAATTGATTAGCTTGAACTATTTAGCAGGCACCTAGGCAGTGGGACCGGGACCTGTCCTTGGTGCATGAGCTGGCTTTTTGGAACCTAGGGCCTATGCTGAGACACTTTGCTCAGCCTTGGTGTAGGGAAGAGGGGACTGGACCTGCCTCAACTGAATCTACCAGGCTGGGCTGAATACCCAGGGGAGTCCTTGCCTTGGAGGAGGTGGGAATGGGAGGTGGATTAAGGAGGAGGGCTGGGGGGTGGGAGGAGGGAGGACAGGGGAATTCGTGGCTGATACGTAAAATTAAATTAATTATAAAATGAAAATATTTATAAAAAAAGATATCAAACTATAAAATGCTGTGTAGAGGAACCCCAATATCACTTCGGGGGAGCAGGGAAACCTGACAGTAACATGTTTAGGCTTTTGATTCTAAAGGCTTATAGTTACTTCTGTCTTCCAGAAACAATCAGGCCAAAGAATGTCACCCCACATGGTCCTCCAGAGTTCTGTCGCCTTCACATCAAGGTGGAGCGTGGCTCCTTAGGACTTCACGTTTAGTGGAATACGACCAGGCTTGAGACTTCCTGGAAAACAAGGTGATGGGGGGACTGGTACTGTGTGACTACTAGGACAAGGCCATTAATAGCATTGTTTTCTTTATTTTGTCAGGTGAACCCCATGTTTCTAGGTAAAAGTCACATGGCCTGATACTGACATAGTGTGAGAAATCCAGAACAGCTAATGGTGGAATCCCAGACGGAGAAGGCCCAAGTCTACATGCACAGAACAGTCTTGATTTCTTTATCCTCACTCTCCAGAACTGCCTGCACTTGCCTACAATACTCCAAGCCAGAACCACCACCTAAGTCTTCACAAAAAAGCATTAAAAATATAAAGGCATAGCATTTAAGCCACTGGATTAGTAGGCACTCTGACACAAAGCAATAATAGTAATTGAACCAAGAACTGAACTAAGATTATGATACCTCCTTCTTGTGTGTCCTGGGGGAAATTACTTAATCTTTCTGAGCTTCCATTTTTAAACTTAAAACTATGGTTGTTCATATCATCCATTTCCTTGGGTTGTCTTGAGATCAAATGACTATTAAGCACTGACTACAGCTACAGAGTAAGACCTCAATAAATATTGCTGTTAATTGTGTAACCCAACTTTCCTGATACAGCCCTTAGGACATTTTCATGTGTTGTTGGTTATTTATTTATATTTAAGGACCCATGTTTTTCTTGCTTTCTTTAGCTTCTGGTTAATTGAATTAATAACAATTGTAAGTTACTAGTTATGGTTGCTTCTTGCCACGACTTTCTCACTTATCCTTCTGCCCTGGTGATTGGAGTCTTGTTTCCAAGGTGCCAACCTCTGAAGGCACCTACAGGCAAGTTCCAGGACAGCTGTCATTCCTTGAGGACTGCTGGCCCTTGAGCTAAGAGCACCACTGTTGTTCTCTTGGGCTTCAGCCATGATGCTACAGTTCTGTAGTCTGTCCTCTTCCCTGAGTCTTTTTTCACTGTCCAAATAGTGAGGAGATAAAGATTGTCAGGATCTCCCACCCGGCTTGATATTGCTAGACAGCTTTTGTGGTGCATTGCAGACTGTCAGCCATCTCAGAGACCATTTAAGCTTTACATATATCCTGTCCTGCTTTTAGACCAAGCCCTCCCAGATCCACTCCCACTGCAATTTCATCCCATAATAAGATACATATACAATGATGCTCAATGGTATTTCTTCTATCACTGAGCTTCTCTAAAGCCTAATACAGATATTAGCCAATAACAAGTATCTACTGTTAGCATAAGCTGTAAAGAGGATAATTTGTGCATCCACTCAGGATCAGCTGAAGGCCCTGCCTGCCGAACCTGAACTCAAAGCCCACATCCAAGGAGTTGAAGAGGATGTTGAAGATTTGACTATGGAAGCTGGAAAATGGGGAGCTCTATTAAGGAAATAAATGCTGCTTCCTCCACACTAATAACAAGAAGGTGTGACTTCTCCATTCCTTACCGTCATCAGACTGGAGGGTCCTGGGATTCTTGATAAGCTGAGTAAAAAATTCAATAGCAGATGTGGATACTACAAAATGTCAGATTTATTGTAGAATGAAAAAGTCCACTCTCACAATACACAGCCTGAGAAGTAGTCAGTGGGGGGAGATTTGGGGTTTGGTATTTTTGAAAGCTTTTATGAGCACATGTGACATAGTAACAGAAGAATGTAACACTTTTTTTCCCTCTCAAATTGTGAAAGGCCAGATCTTCCTTTTAGGGTGCTTCTTCTGTGGTCCTCTTCAAAAGTACACAAGTAAGGTTAAATCTACTGTGTAGACCAATCTACTGTGTTTAACAAAGTCTGGGTCATTTATGGATGTACCCCTTCACTAATATGCATGTATGATAAAGAGGAAAGCCCCCTGGCACCAGAGTTTGTGATACAGGGAAACAACCTAACCGTAGTGTCTAGTGATTAACCAAGTAGGACTGTTTTATCCATCAGGAGACACCACTACATAGCTGCCGCTATTCTGGTTACCTCACATCTAACCACGTGCCTGACCCCTCTCTCATTCATTGCGTAAGGACTGGACTCAAGAGAAACTAAGGCATTCAGAGAAGGTTCATGGCTTGCCATTAGGAAAAATGATGTCTTCCTGGTGGCTGGGTATTTGCTGGGATGTCAAAGTCTTAGTGAGATAAAATTTCATTTTTGTGAGCAAAACAGTCTTGGTTGAAATGATAAAACGTGATGGCACCAACAGATGGTCAGTCTTGCACCTACATCTCTTGCTTTCACCATGAGCAAAGCAATGCCTCTCCACACCAAGTCATTACGGCCTGTGGGCAGGAGAAGCAGCTTCAGGCCAGGAGGCTGATCCTCTGACAATTCTATATGGGCACCAACAGATGGCAGTGTCCTCATGGACCTGCTGACAAATCCACAGCCTTACCTATTGATCTGTGGGCACCAAAGTGTTAGTTTTGGGTGGCCTGGAAAATGATGCTACATATAATCATGGGAAGATCTTATCAATGCAGTATTTACAGATAAATCAGTGGCTTGAATCTGGAACCTAGTTGTCAAATCCTATTCTAACAAATGTCAGCTCAGAGTACTCACTACTCCTTAGCAAAGGGACTTTGTTTAGACATTGATGGTCAAAGATGCTTGAGGAACAGACTGAGAAAGTCTTTGCACTGTCAGTCATGGATGTTGTGGTGACTAATTGATGACATTCCTAGACAACTCTATCACTAAATTAAGCTTTAAATACTATATGTCATGTGACAACCAAATTCATGGACAAATCATCTAAGTAAAACCACAATAAATCACAAAAGACATTATCTCTGCCTTTAAATTATTTCTGGCCTGTCAATAGCAGCCCTTACTTCCAGAGCTAGCTAACCAGGGCTCTCCGTTAATAACACCCCTTCAGCACCAGCATTCCCACAGCACCCATCCTATCTGACATGTTCTAAACTCCCTCTTCTCTGCTAACATACGATCTTTTGACGAAAAGGACTGTGGCTTCCTGTTATTTACTCTGTTTCCACAATTCAAAATGGCAAAATGCTCAGGAAATGTTTGCTGAAGAAATGAATCATGGTGTGAGTGAATGACAACGTTTGAAGAATCTTTAAGGCTCATTCACTGTAGGCCTGGAAATCTCCTCTCAGAAGTGCTTGTGCCCATTGAGTCTTGCTAAGACTGGGCTGGATGTTCCACCGATCTCTGCTCGTTCTAGTCAGAGAAGGAATGTGTCATCTGTGGAAGAGGTAGGACAGTACAGTCCCAAGGCAAGAAGTGAAGCTGGGCTCTTAGCAACAGTGAAAGAGGAATGAGGGGCCGTGGGAGCAGACCTGGATCTCAAGACACTGAAGTCAGGAAAACTGGAGTTTGTACAAGCTTGTACTTAGCCTGCTCCCTTACTAATGGTTAGTAGATATGGTGACCTCAGAGCAAGACACAGCAGTATTAAGGTAACTATAATTATTGTCAAAATCAGGACACGTTTTAGAGTGAAATGAGATGCTGTCAATCATGAGACCAGGATAGCAGTAGTTATCTATGACCAAGACAGTCAAACTAGGCCTGGAGTCACTATTAGCCCATGAAAGAACCAGATTCCTCAAAGGCAGGATGTCCCAAGAGCAGCCTCAAATGTTGAATTTCTTCCCTTCTTTTGTTCCCTTCTGCTCCTCAAAATGTCTCAGAAAGAAAAAAATGTGACAGATATAGAAGCAATAGGGAAAAGCCTAGACTCCTCAGTACTACTGACCAAATGATGGGTTAGGTTTTTTCCCTTTAAGTTTAAGCAAGCTATCCTGAGGGAGGCTCCTGAGCACAGACTCCCTACAGGACTGGCCCTTATAGGCACTAGGCCCTTGTCTATGTCCCACCAAAGCACCATGGCTCAGATTCTGGTTTGATCTCATTTATGTCTCATGGGGAAATGCTTTGTTGGCCATTAAAGGTGTGGATATGCATGCTTTAGGAAAACAGCAATTTTCCCAAGTCACTATGACATTACAGTTAACACTATGACAAACAGATTAACACAGACTTGAAGACCCAGTGTTTACACAAAGGGGAGGGGAAAGATATTGACACACTCAGTACTTTCAAATTCCAAAAGGAATAAAAACAGTAGAATCAAAATAAAATACTATTCAAGAACAGTTAAGAAAAAAAAAAACTGAGACCTATTTGGAATCCAGGTCAAGGAAATCTATCTCCTCACCTCTTGATCTTTTTTGTCTTTATTCTGGAGCAGTTTTAGGCATCTGGGAGAAAGTAAGCAGAGCGCAGAGTTCCAGCAGAGTGTCCCCGCTCCTTCTCATAGGCCAGCCAGCTTTAGTTGTTCTTCTGGTTTTGATCCTCCAGGCTGCTCTGCTGCTCCAGCAGCCCATCAGTTTGACGGTGTCACACAGTTCTGTGTTACAGCTTTATACTGTCTTGAAATGAGTTCAACCTCAACTCTGTTCTTCAGAACTGTGGCTATTGGGGATCTTTCCCAGCTGGGAGGAGAGGAGGATGATCTGTGGTTATGCTTGTTGTCGGGGTCAGCTTCTCAGAACGAGGAGCAGACACATCCATGGCAGAATTATGTTAAACTCCAGGTCTAGGGTGGATCAGGAGATTTTGTTTCTTCTTTTTTCCCTTTTATTTAATTGAAAATAGATTCTTTTCTCATATAATATATCCTGATTATGGTTTCCTCTCCCTCTATTTCTCCCAGTTCCTCACCATCTTCCTTTCTCTCCCAATCCACTGCTTTTCTGTCTATCATTGGGAAAGAACAGGCTTCTGAGAGATAATAATAAGATAAAACAAAAAAATTACATCAAAGCTAGACAAGACAAACCAATGGAAGGAAAAGAGCCCAACAGAAAGCACAAGCCTCAGAGACCAACTCGTATGCATGCTCAGGAATCCCATAAAACATTCACTGATTCACTGGAAGCCCTAATTAATATACATACCCAGAGGACCTGGTGAGACCCATGCAGGCCCTGCTGCTTCAGTCTCTTGTGAGTTCATATGTTTTGCTCATGTTCTCTCTCTCTCTCTCTCTCTCTCTCTCTCTCTCTCTCTCTCTCTCTCTCTCTGTGTATGTGTGTGTGTGTGTGTGTGTGTGTGTGTGTGTGTGTGTGTGTGTGTGTTTTCTCCATCCCATCTGGCTTTTACACTCTTTGCATGTTCTCTTCTTTGCGGTTCCCTGAGCTCTGAGGGAAGGGATTTGATGGAGACATCCCATTTAGGGCAGAGTGTTCCAAGGTCTAAGAGATTGTATTTCTTTTTTTTAACTTTCTTTTTATTTATTCTTTGTGTCTTTCACATCATGCATCTCCATCTCATTTATTTCCCCTTCATATACACCCTCTGCCCTTGCAACCTTCCCCTCCAAAAGTAAAATAAAATAAAATAAAATTTAAGAGCAAAAAAAAGAAAGGAAAAATCAATCTCGTTGTAGAAGCTGCAGTGTGACACAGTGAGTCACACAGTAAACCCTTTTATCCATATGTCTTTACTTGCAAATGTTCATTGCAAAGAGTCGTTGGTCTGGTTCAAGGCCTCTGGTTTCTGCTACACTGTTGATGCTAGGCCCTCACTGGAACTCTTGGTTATCCTGCTGTTGTCCTGTGTTGTGGAGATTCTGCAGCTTTGAGTCAGCAGGACCGTTCCCTGTACATGCTCCAGCAGATCACAGATGGGGTGGATGTTGGGGTGGGCCAACACATAAACCTGCTTCTGAGCCTAGGTAGTTGCAGGGTTGGTCAGCCCACCAGCTCTCCCTTGTCCTCACCACCAGGATGAGCTCTCCTGCATTGCCTTGGCGAATTCACCCCTTACAGTGATGGGGGGGGGGGGGGGGGGGAGGGCCAGTTCTCCAGCTTTCATGTCCTCATGGTGGGATCTCCCACACCTATACCTTCTGGGTCAGCTCTACTGTGTTGCCCAGGTGAGGTGTAGGAGCCACTCTCCAAGTGCTGCAGCTGATGAAGGGCAGGGAGAGCTCTCCTGCCCTCATGACCTCAGGGCAGCTCACTCACCTGCCTCAAGCATTGATGAGCAGGGTGGGCATAGCTCCCCGACCCATGCTGGCAAATGACAGCTGATTAATGGGGACAGCTCTCCCATGCTCACAACTTTGGGGCTGGCTCATCCACACCTCCGCCAATGGGATTGGCTCAATTGTGCTGCCCATGAGAGGTGCAGGACCTGCTTTCCCAAGTGTTGCAGCTGGTAGCAAGCTGGGGCAGCTCTCCCGCTCTGGCCTCAGGGCCAGCTCTCATACCTGTCTCAGGCATTGATTTGGCAGTGGGAGGGGGGAGGGCATCATGGGAGAGCTGTCCCCAGTATTCAGCTGTCATGTGGTAACATGGGCAGGAGAGAATAAGGGGGCAGGAAGGGGAGAAATGCCCTACTCCCCCATCAACACCTGAGGCAGGTGTAAGAGCTGGCCCTGAGACTATATTTCTAATAAGCTTCTAGTCAAAGTTAATAGTGTTGAATCTACACCATTTTTAGAACAGTCATTGAGAATTAACATCTGTCTCCAAATACACTTAATTATTGAACAGACTGTTTAAGACATGAAGCAATTACAGACTTGCTACAGTTCAAGGGTCAACAGGAAGTTGTGAGAACCACCAACATTCCATGCTGGCCCCAGAGAAGGACTGCCCACTAAGAAGTTTTGCTTGTATAATAGGCGATAAAAATAAGGGTGCTTTGTGATTAAATCCCATGAGGCATGTAATTTATTACATTGTTTAACACTGTTAAAGGTATAATTTATGTCATCTCTTAGGTAAAAATAATTAGCATTCAGTTTTCTAAGTACTTGTAATTATGATGGTTGTTTTAAAAAATGTTTCAAAAATAGTTTAATAAAAAATTTTAAAGTTGATACACAGATCTCATTTTATTGGCCATTAGTTAAAACTCCATACACTGTATAAGAATGCAGCCATATTTAGGCTAAATGTTAAGGTTTTTTTTAATCCAATCAAAATGTAATCACATCATTCACCCATCTGTGGGAGCCCGTTCTCGTGTTCCTCGTGGCTTTACCCAGCAGGTCCACATAGAGGATGATTAGGACCACGGGCCTGAGTGCAGGTGTCTGAGATGGTCTGCACTTGGCTGTGCTGGGGGAGGTGGTCATTTGCTCCACCCCTTGGTGTCTCTATAAAAACCCTGGGGCCGAGACAGTCGGGGCCTGTTGGAAAAGGTTCCAGGCCCTCTCGAGGCTATCCTTTATTTTCTATCTGTTTATCTCCGCAAGATCCTCCGCAATAAATCCTTCTATCTAATATTTCCTGCTGCTCACACTCAAGAAAACTCTGGGAAGCTGTGGGGTTGGTGGGAAAATGCCCCACACCCATCCAACCTCCCCCCCAACCCTTCCCACATAACTTCTCCACTCCACTTCATTTCAAGTTCATGGCCACTTGGTCCTTGTATGTATTCTGAGTCTACTTAACATTGCTTGCTTGTATATTTTTTAGGATTGACCACTTGGGGCCAAATAACAATTAAGGGGCTTATGCTCAAGGAAGACTAATGCTCTCTCTCTTCCTAGTCTTTAATCATCTGTAGCTTATCATTTAGGAATAGGATCCCATGTGATTTTTCTCCATCCATGTTGGCATGTTGACTGGTGTTATCATTATTGGGAGACTGTTATCATTGATAAGGTCTTGTTTTAGCAGCCATATTGTTGAGATTTCATGAGTACAGCTTTCCTATCACATCTAGAAGACATGATCTTTGTCACAGATGTACTGGTCACCTTGCTCTTGTGATCTTTCCACCTCTTCTTCCATAAGCCCTAGATGTAGGGGTTGTGTTGCAAATGTACCAGCTGGAGTAGGGCACCCCACAGTCAGCCATCTGTTGCATTTTGACCAGTCATAGCTTTCTGCCATGGTCTCTGTCTGCTGCTAAAGAAGGCAGTCTAAGAGAGGTGACCGCAACACACTTATCTGATGGTATAGGATAAGTATTTAGCAATTAAGACTCCCCCTGATAGATTTGTATTAGCAGGTTCTCCTCTGAGATGTATAACCTCACTAGCCACAGGTGGTTGGCTGGATTTCCACTACCAGGCATGATCCCCCCACACACACTGAGGAGGCTGTAAATCCAATTAGACATTTATTTCTACTCTGTGGTTCATAGGCTGGATAGAAGGGTAGGACTATTATGTTTTCCTCCATTGACAACATGCATAGAACCTTGTGGTAATGAGAGTTAGTCTCAAGTAGGAGGCTTTTGAATCAAATCCAACTCAATTCCTCCAAGTCCTGTGTCTAAAGTGCATGACATCTTTAGCAATAGGAACTTATCTTCAAGTTCTGGGGAGTAACCAATGGCAACCACAATAGCTTATATTGTTTGGGGAGTTTCTTGGACTCCACTGACCACCAAGCAGAAAGGCTTCTCATACCTATTACTAGGAGTTTCTTAGCTAGTCTCAATTCTTGGCACCATCACTCCAAGAGGTATAACTTCATTTAAAGTATCTACATATATATATATATATATGTTTATACACACACACACATATATATATGTGTATGTGTATTACATGTAATTTGAGCTAAATATAAAATAATATAATTCCCTCTGACTTTTTCAAGCATCTTTAATGCTGTGTATCCCTTCTCCCTCCAACAAACTCTGTGTTGATATCCCTCTCACCTCACCAATTAAAGCCCTCCCCCCATTTTTCTCAGTTTTCACTTTGTATCACCTGAATTCTGCTATTCTCTTCTCTAACACTTCTCCCCTTAATCCACAGTCCCTTTTTACTTTCCTGGATTTTGCAGTTACTCTAGGGTAGATATTAACATCCAAATATTTGGAACTAGGAACCACGATGAGAGCAAAGATGTGGAGTTTGTTTTTCTAGGTCTGTATTACCTCAGTCAATATACTTTCTAGTTCTTTCCACTAACTAGCAAACTACACGATTTCCTTTTTCTTTATAGCTGAATAATGCTCCACTATCTATATATGATCCACATTTTCATTACCCATTTGTCAGATGACGAATATTTAGGGTGTTTCCACTTTCTAGCTATTTCGAATACCATGGTTATGAGCATGACTTAGCATATATCTGTGGAGCAGGACATCAGTTCCTTGGGGAAATGCCAAGAAGTGGTATATCTGGGTCATGTGATAAATTCATATTTAATTTTTTGTGAATTTCCCACACTGATTTCCTGAGTGCTGAGCCAGCTTGCAATCCCACCAACAGTAAATAAGGGTTCGTCTTTCTCTACATTCTCACCAGGATTTGTTGTCAGTTATTTTGTTGATCTTAGCCATTCTGACTGGGGTAAGGTGAAAACTCAGAGTTATTTTAATTTTAATTTCCCTGGTTGATAAGGATGATAAGCACTTTACAATATTTCTCAGCCTTTTTATATCTTCTACTTGGAATTCTCTTTTCAGATCCATAGCCCAATTTTAATTGGGTCTTTGTTTTCTTAACTCTTTGGTTTTCACTTCTTTATACACTCTGGATATTAATCATCTGTCAGATGTATAGCTGACAAAGATTTTCTCCCATTCTGTGGACTACCCAGCTTGGGTGCTAGGAACTGAACTCATGACCTCTGGAAGAATAGCAAGTGATCTTAACTGTTTGAGCCATCTCTCCAATCCCAATGATTTTAATTTTGTAAGTCTACTTGCCTTGGGCCACAGAACCCAGTGATTTGGCCATACACCAGCCAAGATGTTGTCATGATGGTGTTGTTAACCTAAGATTAGCATTTGGATCATACACTTTGAGTAAAGCAGATTGTCTTTCATAGAATGGGTAGACATCATGCAATCAGTTAAAGGCCTTAAGGGAAAATAGACTGATATCCCCTAACAAAGGAAATTCTATTCCCATTCTAAAGCTAAAAAATAGCATGAGTCACTTCTTCTGTCTCTCTCTCTCAGAGTGTATCATTCATATATATCATATATCATCTATATAGATATACATATTATATATATATATATAAATGTAGATATATTGTGGTGAGGGAGGGAGGGAGAGAAGAAGGGAGGGAGAAAAGTTTGTGTGATCATTAGTTCAGGATTCTCTAGAGCACACCCTAGGATGACCTAGACTAATAGTTAATATACAAGCTCCTATCCAAACACTATAAAGAGTCTATTAAAGGAGTCCAGTATTGAGATGCCGCTCTCCTTTCCATATCCTTTCACCTCAGTTTCCAGGATAGGCTTAATCATAGTCCTTCCAAGTCCCACATCATTGCCTGGTATCTACATCAGTATTTCTGAAGTGTACCTATGAGAATTACCTTCAGCTTTGACTCAAGATGGTAACTTTTAACTTCTTTCCTACACCTTCAAGAGATCACGTGCTAATAAACTATTGGAGAGAACCAGGTCAGTGCTATAAAGCTTTGCTATTGTCACATCCAGGTCTCCTTGTCGCTTTGGTTGACTTTCTGTCACCACAATAAAATACCTAAGAAAATTAACTTTACAGGAGTGAATATTTATTTTGTCTCATGGTACTAGAAATATCAATCCCTGGCTGCTTACCTTGCTGCCTTCGGATCTGTGGTGAGAACTTCATGGCAGGGAATATCTAGCAGAAAAGGCCGTTCACCTAGTGGTGCAGAGAGGGAGACAGAGACAGAGAGACGGGGGAAGAAAGAGGGAAAGAGGAGGAGAAGGCGGAAGGAGGCAAAGAAGGAGAGGCTCTGGGTCCCAACGTCTTCTTTGAGAGCATGATGCCACTGTCCTGCGTTCTTCTGGGAAACCCTCTTCCTAAATATTCCACTACTCTCTAAGAGCTCCACAGCGCTGTCAGTTGTCAACCAAGCCTTCCCATAAAGAGCCTTTGGCAGCTGAAACAGCCAAACCATAACACAGGCTTGTGTGATGACGTCAGTCTGGGCTCCTGTACAGCCAGGGACGGATTCTAGGACATGGTCTTTCCTGGACTGTTATGACCTGTTCACACTTTACTTTTCTTCAGTGTGTTTACCATACAAAGACAAGAAGTGTCTTTATTTTTCTGTAGTGTTGCATATCTATTTCATATGAACTGAAATGTTCTCTGAGGGATGGAGGCTCATTAAGACTCAGGAAATAAATGAACACAAGTCGTTCATAGCTCCTGAAATTTACAAGATTCACAAGGCCTCTGTCTATAGTTACATAATCACTAACAATTGCTGGGGAAAGAAGCTTTCTGACTACCCAAGCTGCCTCAGTGTCATCCAAAGAGGTCCAGGGTATAGTGTTCATGAGCTGTCACCCATCCTGAGATGGGCTTTTCCGTGATATAGCTGCCTTTGAGTAACTCATGCTCATGAAAGTAGCCTTCCTCCCATATAAGGAAGCCTAGCAAACTCAGTGGCTCTCTAAACTAGGCATGGGTAGAAGTGTTCCCTTGCTCTGCCACCAGTGCCTTATCTGGTGTGAACAGATAGATGTGTCCCAGCCTCCTCAGGAAAAGCCACAGAGCATACACACATGATTATATTTCACACATTTGCATGTCATACTATTGTATTGTGATGTCTATCATCTGGTTATTGCTCTGTGTTATCTTTGGTGGAAAATCCAAAAGCTCTCTCTAAGATATAATCATCCAATTGATTATCTATCTTTTGTTCCTCCGAGAATTATATTTACTGAATTGCTGATTTTTAAAGCATAAGAAATGTATTATATATTTTAACCAATAAAAGATTTGGCCGGAAACAGTCATGCTTAGCATAAGTGGCTGTGAGTGCTCAGCCCCAAACAGGACATCTGCATCGTACCCTTCCAGGGATCAGGAAGCACTGGGAAGAGGGGGCAGAGAGAGTTCAAAGAAGGAGCATGAGGAGGAGTGCTATAAACATGTCTCCTGGGCATGACATGGCCATTGCCCTCATGAGGTCTCTGCAGTTTGGGTCCTTGCAGAAGATATGCACAAAGTCAGGCCCATCAGCACATCACCATTTCATCACGGATGGGGAAGGGGCTCAGAAGTGTGCCTTCCTGAGGAACTGTATTGGTGACTGACAGGGACCAGGAACAGGCGCCACTTTCTTCGGTAGTGTAACCGCTAATAAGTTACCCGTGCTCCACTGAACAACCTCTCACCCACACTTATTCATGCAAGCAACCCTCCTTTAAACTCAGTGGGTCACAAAATAGAGATCAGTGTGGAAGGAGGAATTGTGGAGAAGAAAAAAGGTTTCCATGGAAAAGACAGGGGCATTAAGGATAGTAGTGAGGGGGGATGAAAAATGACCAAAATTTATTATGTACATGTAAATTGTCAAAGAATTTTTTAAGAAAAAGAAAGAAAGGGGGGGAAATGTTTCCTGAATAAGAAAGCTCCTTCCCCCAGTTAATTAACTGATAGTGTGAACACCATCTTCAAAGAACTTAAAGCATTGTGTCCATTTATTATGATCAATATAGAATTTCACGCTAAAGTTCATACTACTGTATTTAGGCATGCAGGAAACTTATATTTAAAAGTCAAGCTAAAGTAGAAACCCTTGGTCTGATTTGTAGTGTTCACTTACTCACGATCTCACTAACATAGAAAACCCAAAAACATTCAGCCCTTTATAAACTTCTCTGCTAACTCAATCATGTTACTCAGTACTCAAATGAGGTCTCAAAAATAAGAAATCCGGAAAACCACTGGCCTAAATGTATCTTTTTACATGACTTCTCTAGTCTGAGGTTCACTAGCTCACAGGATCAGGCTGAAGATCTACCATCTGGTAGACCTGCTTTGCAGATGCACAAAAGCTGAGATGCAAATTTTTGGCCCCTTTGCCCCTGTACTTCTTCATCTATCTCTGAAGCCTCCACAATGACCTCTGTCTATGGAGAGGCAAACTTGCCAGCAAATAAAATATTGTCAGACTCATCCTGGATAGTGAAGAGGAAGGGACAATTTGCTGTGAACTGAACTGTGACAGGGAGTCGTTTCACAGCCACACTCTCCCCAGTGGCCGCTGCTGCCTCGGTGCCTTCTTCGTTGACATCCACATAGGACTTGTGAACGACCGTGGATAAATATAGGCCTTTGTCTGGTGACATCCCAGAGAGATCAGCTTTGCCCACGCTGAAGATGTCCCTCATCCCTAGGGATTTCAAGAGGGAATTTAGGTCATATTTCACTGCGAGATTGAATTTGGGGATGTGAACATCCACTTCTCTTTCCACCATGTTAGAAGAGTTGGTCCACTCTTGAAGCATCTTCACATTCAGGTGTTTTTCTATCTAAGAGTCAAAATATAGATGCGTACACATGAGCCAAATACACAGCTTCTGAGTGAAACATGTTTCCGTGATTCCCACTGTGAATGACTCAATTTCATGGTGGCTTTAACCTTTAACGCTCATGCACTACCTTTCTATTCATTTACCCTTACTTTCCCTTTCTGTTCCCCGCTTCTCCTCTGTGTTTCCTCACTGACCTTCTCTGTGTACACTCTTGAATTCCCTCAGCATTTAGTCTTTACCTAAACTTCTCTGCTTATGGGTTCAGCCATCGTTTTGTGCCTGCTTCCTGCATCAATCCAGCCATTTCTTCTTGGCCCTCACCTGAAACTGAGTAACATCTTTATGACCTTAGTTCTCATTTGGCTTCTAAGATGCCAGATCCCTTTGTCCTACCCTTAATGGCTCCAATCTCTCTGATGACCTTTACTCTCTCTTATGTTTCTTCTGAAGCTCAACATGGTACATGCTTGCCTAATGCCGTTGTGCTTCTTTCTGACTGGCATTTCAACTCCCACATATGTACTTAGGTCCCAGAAATTAAGTTTTCATCATAAAATCAAGCTTCATCATTTTGATTGTCATTTAAATGCTAATCTTGGGTATTTAATGCCCTATAGCCAACCCTCCATAGCACCAGTATATAGACACTATATACTGTGTCATTTTTATTGTTAACTTGTCCCAAAGTTTAAAACTGTCATTACCTTCCCATTCTCATAATACAAAATTTTAAGATTTAGGTAGATATTCTCTCAAAGTATTCTTTTATCATTTCATTTGCTAGCTCTAATCTGTTACCTTATGATAAAAACCAGCAGATCTCAGCTGCCTCATACTTAGCACATTTACACGTGTTCTTTACTCTCCCCAGATCAGGAGGGTCTCCTCACTTCACCTGTCTATCTTCTATACATTTAGTAAAGCTCACATGGAGATAATTCTCTAGGAACACCACCCTCAGAGCCTCATTCTAATTCACAGCTTTTGGTTTTGCACATGATTTTATGTGAAGATTAAACTGCTTCCAAATTGCTGACTCCAACATCATCTACCCCAGCTGATTGCAAGCCTCTGGGGTCTTAATTCCCTCTGAATTGGCCACACCTGTAAGCATATCTATTCTTAGAGTCACAGCTATGCTTCTCTTACTACAGCTCCCTCTAAACTGCTATCCAGATCGCTACCTAATCCAAATGCATACAGCCTAACCCAGCTCTTTCCAGAGTGTCTCTCTCCCCTCCGAACACAACCATGCCAATTGTTTATAAGTGGAGCTAGTGTGCCCCGACTTAAACACTGGCTGACTTGCTAACTGACTGTAATTATCCTACTGTGTGAATCAGCTTCTGCACGCTCACAGAGGCACAGTGGTTTTCCTAAGAAACTTCAGTTTATGGAGTGTTTTGCGGTGCTGGTTAGGTGGTGGCTAGGTTGGGGTTAGATGCCATCATTACTTTTAGGTCTCTTTGTGCTAAGAACCTTTAGCAACAACCAGGGAGAGGAGACTGAACCCAAATTCCTGCCACCATTGTCTTTCCTTCCTGGTTGTGGTGCTATTTTCTTACAAAATCAGGTTGTTAAAAATGGTCAGCCTGTGAGTGTATCCTCTGGTTAAAACATCCCCCTTAGCAAGGCTTCAGCAGATCTCTAGGGTCCAGGAATCTGATTAGCATGATTATTATAGAAAGATGTCCACTAAGTGTCTCCTGAGGGATATGTGTGTGCATTTATATTGTGTAACATAGTGAACCTACATAACTTTTTCAATGAATGAAGTGCTTGTCTGCCTGAATATATATTCCTAAAGGGCAGAGATCATCCTTAATCTACAGCTCCTGGGAAAAGACCACTAAGCCTAGTCGTGAGTCCATGACTGACGTACAGACACCACATGGCACACAGAGTATATGTGAAAGAGTGTGGGTGCACACACACACACACACACACACACACACACACGCACTCACTCACACATTCATTGAAGGTGGCATTGTTGAGCTTTTACCTGGTTTACATTGGCTGTGCCCACTGGAAGCAGGATGATCATTTTTAGCTTGTTGTTGGCATAGGGAAGCTCAAGGACTTGCATCTGTGGCTCCCTTATGAAGGCCAGCTTAAACGTTCCAGTCTGGTACATCATGTCTACAACTGCACTTTTACCCTATGGTTAAAAAGATTACAATTAAACTGTACAGTCGCAGTGCATATGTATGTGTACTTTATTTTTATAATGCAGATACCCATGTTAGCACGGTAAATTATAAACCATTAACTACACTCTTTTATTACTTTCCTTTGCCACAGGTTATCAATTTTGTAATCATATATGTCAAAGTTAGAGACTGTGGAAGTATAATAATATAGAGATGATTTGGGTCTTTAATTACGACACCAGAGTCTCTAGCTAAAATGACTTATACTGGAAATCAAACGAGAGGCTCAGTATCTCTTCTAAGCCATGTGGATACTGTCCAGGACAAAAACAGAGTTGATTAGCCATCACAGGAAGTAACCACGGTGTAAACATCGAGACTACAAGGGCAGAACATGAGGAAGAGAAGAGGTCTCCATTCTTTCAGGGAGTCTCTGTCCAGTCTCATGTCCAGTGAGAGAAGTTACTGTAATCTTGAAAAGTAAAAGCTTTCAGCAACCTACAGCAATGTTTTCATGAAATCTTTCTGAATTGTCCTTAAATTATTATTTCATTTTAAGACTTGTCACTGCTCTGAGAATGAAATACTCACCATACTTATATGAAAGGGAGCCTTCACGGTCTCTCTTTTCTCAAACTTATTTTTCCATTGTCCCTTGAAATATATGGCGCTCACTAGGACCATGACAGAGGAGGGGTCGATGGTACCCTTTCCAAATAGGTTTGTGACTTTTCCTTGTAGTAAAACAAACAAAAGAAGAGGTAATTTTATTTGGATTAACTTGTTGCTAATAGACATTTGCATAGTGTTTTTTTCAGACAGTAATTTTATATTTGAGGTCCCAGAAGAAATCATGTTTCTGGACATAGTCTTCCCCTGTCACAGGTACTTCTGGTCTAGAAAGTAATGGCTTAGGGGTGACTCAATTTGTCCCATACCTACTCATATCTAACAAATTACTGTCTATTATTGTTTTAGAAAACTCTTTACTAACTTCTGTAGCTTATCTTTAAATGATCCCCTGGGTGAACAGGAAGGCTCAGCACAGCGGTTCTTAACCTGTGGGTCGCAGCTCCTGCGGGGCTTGCGTATCGGATATCCTGCATGTCAGATATTTACATTTCGATTTATTACAGTAGCAAAATTACAATTATGAAATAGCAACAAAATAATTTAATGGTTGGGGGTCACCACACATGTGGAACTGTGTTAAAGGGTCACAGCATTAGGAAGCTTGAGGCCTACCTCAGCAGGTGAAAATACTGAGCACACAGGCCTGCTGTTCCATCAAGAGAACCCAGGTCTTTCATTGTTATCTATCTACCCGCATGTAGACTTCACACTAGGTAAGACTTTTACCAAAGTTAGTACACATACAGGTACACATATGCTTGCACACACACACACACACACACACACACACACACACACACACA
>CABHPP010069918.1:0-10511 GCA_902168425.1 Peromyscus attwateri | reverse complement strand
TGGGAGGGGGGAGAATGGGGGAATCCATGGCTGATATGTAAAGTTGAATTATATTGTAAAATAAAATAAAATAAATTCAAAAAAAATCATGCTGAGTGTGGAATCCTATACTCAGAAAGATGAATATGGGATATATTCACTTATATATTAATATTAGCTGTGAAGTCAATGAAAACCAAGCTACAATCCATAGAACCACAGAGGGTAGGTATAAAATAGGGGATTAAGAGGCAGGGAGACAGATAAATCTCTGTCTTAAAGTCAGCTTCTGTCATTATAGCTGCAAAATAATGGAGACTGAACTGCTGTTTTTTCAAACCAGGGTCAGCGATTATTGGGTCAGCAAACCTAGAATTCTGTTTATGGAATAGGATTACTGTTGCAGAATATTTGTTTACACTGTGTGAAGATGTGTCACTGTGACTGGTGTAATAAAAAGCTGACTGGCCAATAGCTAGACAGGAGAGAATAGGCAGGACTTCTGGACAGAGAGGTGAACTCAGGATGAATAGAGGTATGTGGGGGGTGCCAGTGAGACACTAAAGAAGTGAGGCATAAGGCACAGAGGAAAGGTAACCAAGCCACGTGGCAGAATGTAGATTAATAAAAACAGGTTAACTTAAGTTATAAGAGTTAGTTGGAAAAAAGCCTAAGCTAAGGCCAAGTCTTCATAATTAATAAGTCTCTGTGTTGTTATTTGTGAGCTGGCAGCCCAAAGGAAAGTCGGACTACACATTACATAGACTTGTCATTTACTAAATGCTCATTCAGTCTAAGTTGGTCAAGTGGAGCTGGATATTGTTCAGTGGGTACAATTCCTTTTTTTTATTATTAAGACATTTTCTATTCATTTTACATACCAGCCACAGATACCCCTCTCCTCCCTCCTCTTACCTCCTATCCTTTCCTCCAACCCACCCCCCATTCCCACCTACTCTAAGGTAAAGTCTCCCATGGGGAGTCAGCAGAGCCTGGTATATTTAGCTGGGGCAGGTTTAAGCCCCTCCCTACTGCACCAAGGCTGTGCAAGGTATCCCACCATAGGCACTGGGCTCCAAAAGGGCGACTCATGCACCAGGGATAAGTCCCAATCCCACTGCCTGGGAACACCCTAAACAGTTCAAGTTAAACAACTGTCTCACTTATCCAGAGGGCCTGATCCAGTCCCATGGGGGCTCCTCAGCTATTGATCCACAGTTCATGGGTTTCCATTAGTTTAGCTGGCCATCTCTGTACGTTTTCCTATCATGATCTCAAAGTTCCTTGATTATTCCTCCTCTCTCTCTCATCGATTGGTCTCCTGGAGCTCGACCTGGCACCCAGCCAAGGATCTCTGCATCTGCTTCCATCAGTTACTGGATGAAGGCTCTTTGATGACAGTTAGGGTATTTACTGATCTGATTACTGGAGTATACCAGCTCAGGCACCCTCTCAACTATTGCTAGTAGTCTAAGGTGGAATCATCCTCGTGGATTCCTGGGTACTTCCCTAGCACCTGTTCCCATGATGTCTCCATCTATCATGGTATCTCTTTCCTTGCTCTCCCACTCTGTCCCTGTTCCAGCTTGAACCTCTCATTCCCTATGTTCTCATTCCCCATCCCTTGCCCTCCATTATCCCTCCTCACCCCCAGTTTGCTCATGTAGATCTCATCTATTTCTCCTTTGCTGGGCAATCTATGCCACCCTCTTAAGGTCCTCCTTTAAGCTAGCTTCTCTGGAGTTGTGGGTTGTAGTCTGGTTATCCTTTGGTTTACATCTAGTATCCACTTATGAGTGGGTACATACCATGTTTGTCCCCTGAATCTGAGTTACCTCACTCATGATGATATTTTCTAGTTCCATCCATTTGCCTGCAAATTTCTTGATGTCATTGTTTTTCTCTGCTGAGTAGTACTCTATTGTATATATGTGCCACATATTTTTATCCATTCTTCAGTTGAGGGGCATCTAGGTTGTTTCCAGGTTTTAGATATTATGAATAATGCTGCTATGAACATAGTTGGGCATGTGTCCTTGTGATATTATTTAGCATTCCTTGGGTATATGCCCAAGAATGGTCTTGAGGAAGACTGAGTCTCAATTTTCTGAGAAACCGCCATAAGATTTCCAAAGTGGCTGTACATGTTTACACTCCCACCAGCAATAGAGGAGTGTTTCCCTTGCTCCACATCCTCTCCAAAGTAAGCTGTCATCAGTGTTTTTGATCATAGCCATTCTGAAAGGTGTAAGATGATATCTTAGAGTCGTTTGATTTGCATTTCCCTGATAACTAAGGATGTTTAGCAATTCCTTAAATTTCTTTCAGTCATTTGAGATTTTGTTTTGCTGTTGAGAATTCTGTTTTGCTCTGTAGCCCATTTTTTAATTGGATTATTCAGTATTTTGATGTCTAGTTTCTTGAATTCTTTATATATATATATATATTTGGAGATCAGTCCTTTGTCAGATGTGGGGTTGGTGAAGATCTTTTCCCATTCTGCAGACTTTTTTTTCTTATTGACAGTGTCCTTTGCCCTAAAAAAGTTTATCACTTTCAGGAGGTCCCATTTATTAATTGTTGCTCTCAGTGTCTGTGCTACCGGTGTTGTTTTTAGGAAGTGGCCTCCTGTGCCAATGCTTTCAACACTATTTCCTACTTTCTCCTCTATATCAGGTTCAGTGTAACTGGGTTTATGTTGAAGGTTTTGATCCACTTGGACTTGAGTTTTGTGCATGGCAACAGATACACATTATTTCCAATCTTCTACATGTTGACATCCAGTTATTCCAGCACCATTTGCTGAAGATGCTTTCTCTTTCCCATTGTACAGTTTTGGCTTCTTTTTCAAAAATCAAGTGTTCATAGGTGTGCAGATTAATGTGAGGGTCTTCAATTCAATGCCATTGGTCCACATGTTGGTTTTTATGCCAGTATCAAGATGTTTTATTACTATAGCTCTATAGTAGAGCTTGAGGTCAGGAATTGTGATGCCTCCAGAGCTTGCTTTATTGTACAGAATTCTTTTAGCTATCCTGAGTGTTTTGTTTTTCCATATGAAGGTGAGTATTATTCTTTCAAGTCTGTGAAGAATTGTGTTGGTATTTTGATTGGGATTGCATTGAATCTGCATATTTCTTTTGGTAAGATTGCCATTTTTACTATGTTGATTCTACCTATCCATGAGCATGGGAGAGCTTTCCATTTTCTGTTATCTCCTTTGATTTCTTTCTTCAGAGACTTACAGTTCTTATCATTCAGGTCTTTCACTTGCTTAGTTAGAGTTACCCCCAAGGTATTTTATATTATTTGTGGCTGTTGTAAAGGGTGATATTTCTCTGATTTCTTTTTCTGCCCATTTATCATTTGTACATAGGAGGGATACTGATCTTTTTTTGAGTTAATCTTGTACCCTGCCATATTACTGAAGGAGTTTATCAGCTGTAGGAGTGAATTCGTAGAATTTGGGGGATCACTTATGTTTATTATCATATCGTCTGCAAATAGTGAAACTTTGATTTCATCCTTTCCAATTTCTATCCCCTTGATGTTCATTTGTAGTCTTATTGCTCTGGCTAGAACTTCAAGTACTATATTGAATAAACATGGGGAGAGTGGACAGACAGCCTGGTCTTGATTCTGATTTAGTGGAACTGTGTAGCATGAATCTTAAAAAGTTCTTATTAATAAAATCAAACCTGAAGCCAGTTATTGGGGTGAAATGCTGGAAGATCAGAGAGACAGAACAAGCCACAGCTTTTTCACCTGGCCAATTCCTCAGGTGGCCTTGTTTCCTCAGACTGGAAGCCTCTGAGTCCTGATATCCGAATGGCTCTCAGCTGAACTGTGCTGCTAGAAGCCTGAAAGCTTAACCAGCCAAATGCTTCTAGTTTCTGCTTTCTACCACCACTCCGTGGGATTAAAGGTGAAAGTCACCATGCCTGGCCATTTTCAATGTGGCCTTGAACTCACAGAGATCCAAAGGGATTTCTACCTCTGGAGTGCTAGGATTAAAGGTGTGAGTGTCACCATTTTCTAGCCTTTGTATCTAGTGGCTTTTCTGTCTCTGACCCCAGATAAGTTTATTAGGGTGCACAATATTTTAGGGAACACAATACCACCACAGAACTGCTTTGAGTTTCTCTCCATTTAATTTGATGTTGGCTGTTCGCTTGCTGTAATTGCCTTTATTATGTTTAGGTATGTTCCTTGTATTCCTGATCTCTCTAAGACCTTTATCATGAAGAGGTGTTAGATTTTGTCAAAGGCTTTTTCAGCATCTAATGAGATTATCATGTGGTTTTTATTCTTTCAGTTTGTTTATATGATATATCACATTGACAGATTTTTATATGTTGAACCATCCTGCATCCCTGGTATGAAGTCTACTTGGTCTTGGTGAATAATTTTTTTATGTGTTCTTAGATTCAGTTTGCCAATATTTTACTGAGTATTTTTGCATCAATGTTCATGGGGGAGATTGGTCTGTAATTCTCTTTGTTTGTTGCATCTTTGTGTGGCTTGGGAATCAGAGTAACTGTAGCCTCATAAAAAGAGTTTGGTAATGTTCCTTCTGATTCTATTGTGTGGAACAATTTGAAGAGTATTGATATTAGCGCTTCTTTGAAAATTTGGTAGAATTCTGCACTGAAACAATCTGGTCCTTGGCTTTTTAGTCCATCTGGTCTTGATTAAACTTTAGTATGTGGTACCCATCCAGGAAATTGTCCATTTCTTTTAGATTTTCCAATTTTGTGGAGTACAGGTTTTGAGGTATGACCTGATGATTCTCTGAATTTCCTTGTTGTCTGTTGTTATGTCTCCATTTTCATTTCTGATTTTGTTAATTGGGTGCTCTCTCTCTCTGCTTTTTGGTTAATTTGGATAAGGGCTTGTCTATCTTGTTGATTTTCTCAAAGAACCAACTCTTTGTTTCATTGATTCTTTGTATTGTTCTCTTTGTTTCTATTTTATTGATTTAATCTCTCAATTTGATTATTTACTGGCATCTGTTTCTCCTGGGTGAGTTTGCTTCTTCTTGTTCTAGAGCATTCAGGTGTGCTGTTAAGTCACTAGTGTGAGATTTCTCCAACTTCTTTTTGTGGACATTTGGAGCTATGAATTTCCCTCTTAGCACTGCTTTCATAGTGTCCCATAAGTTTCAGTATGTTCTACATTCATTTTATTGAATTCTAGGAAATTTTTAATTTCTTTATTTCTTCCTTGACCCATTGGTGATTCAATTGGGCATTATTCAGTTTCCATGAGACTGTAGACTTTCTGTAATTTTTGTTGTTGTTGAAATCTAACTTTTAAGCCATGGTGGTCCAATAAGATACAGGAGGTGATTTCAATTTTTTGTATCTGTTGAGATTAGCTTTGTGACCAAGCATGTGGTTGATTTTGGAGAAGGTTCCATGGGGTGCTGAGAAGAAGATATATTCTTTTGTGTTAGGGTGGAATGTTTTGTAGATATCTCTTAAGTCCATTTGAGTCATAATGTCTGCTAGTTCCCTTATTTCTCTGTTAAGTTTCTGTCTGGCAAACCTGTCCATTGGTGAGAGTTGGGTGGTGAAGTCTTCCACTACTAGTGTGTGGAGTTTGATAAGGGATTTAAGCTTCAGTAATGTTTCTTTTACAAATGTGGGTGCCCTTGTGTTTGGAGTATAAATGTTTAGAATTGAGACTTCATCTTGGTAGATTTTCCCTGTGATAAATATGGAATGCCCTTCCCAAACTCTTTTGATTGATTTAAGTTTGAAGTCTATTTTATTAAATAGTAGGATAGCTACACTAGTTTGCTTCTTAAATCCATGTGATTGGAAAGTCTTTTCCCAGCCTTTTACTCTAAGGTAGTGTCTGTCTTTGAAGTTGAGGTGTGTTCCCTGTATGCAGCAGAAGGATCCATCCTGTTTTCATATCTGTTAGCCTGTGTCTTTTTATAGGCAAACTGAGACCATTGATATTAATGGATATTAACAAACAGTGATTGTTAATTATCGCTATATTCTGTTATATTTTGAAGGTAGTTATGTTTCTCTTATTTGGTGTTTGTTGGTGTGGGATTATCTATTGCCTGTGTATTTTCATGGGTGTATCTAGCTTCCTTAGGTTGGATTTTTCCCTCTACTGCTTTCTGTAGGGCTGGATTTGTGGATAGGCATTGTTTAAATCTGGTTTTATCATGGACTATTTTATTTACTCCATCTATGGAATATTGCTTGGTATAATAATCTGGACTGGCATCCATGGTCTCTTAGGGTCTTCATAACACCTGTCCAATACCTTCTGGCTTTCAGAGTCTCCATTGAGAAGTCAGATGTTATTCTGATGGGTCTGCCTTTATATGTTACTTGGCCATTTTCCTTTGCATCTCTTAATATTTTTTTTCTTTATTCTGTATGTTTAGTGGTTTTTTATTATGTGGTAAGGGGACTTTCTTTCTTGGGTCCAGTCTATTTGGTGTTCTGTAAGCTTCTTGTATCTTCATAGGCACTTCCTTCTTTAGGTTGGGAAAGTTTACTTCTATGATTTTGTTGAATCTATTTTCTGTGCTTTTGAGCTGGTATTCTTCTCCTTCTTCTATCCCTATTATTCTTAGCTTTTGTCTTTTCATGGTGTCTCAAATCCCTGGATGTTTTGTGTTATGACTTAGTTGGCTTTAGTGTTTTCTTTGACTGATGAGTCTATTTCCTCTATTGTATCTTCAATGCCAGAGATTCTCTCTTTCATCTCTTGTATTCTGTTGGTATGCTTGCATCTGTAGTTCCTGTTTGTTTACTCACTTTTTCCATTTCCAGCATTCCCTCAGTTTGTGTCTTCTTGTATCCATTTCAGTTTTAAAATCTTGAACTGTTTCCATCACCTGTTTAATTGCTTTTTCTTGGCTTTCTTTAAAAAGGATTGATTGATTTCTTCCAATGTTTTGTTTGTCTTTTCCTTGATTTCTTTAGGGGAATTTTTCATTTCCTCTTTAAATGCCTATATCAGCTTCTTGAAGTTATTTTTAAGGTCGATTTCCTCTGCTTCTTCCTCTTGGGGACATTCAGGTCTTGCAGATGTAGAACCACTAGGTTGTGATGGTGCCATATTGGTCTTTATGTTGTTGAATGTATTTTTGCACTGGCATCTACCCACCTCTTCCTCCACATGGTGCGAGTAGTGTCTGTGTCTAAGGGAGCCTCTCTTGGTCTGATTGATATTCTTGGTCCAATGGGAACTCTTGTTCTACTTGAAGCTCTTGGTCCAATGGGTGCTGATGAACATTGTGTCTCAGAGAGCAGCTCTAAGTACAGTAGGTGCTGACTGGCTCAATCTCAGGTGGGTTTGGGAGGGGTTGGGCTTGTAGGTTACAGGGTCTGGTTGGGGATGGTGGTATTCTGAACTGCCTGCAGGAGACCTGCCTGCTGGCCTGAAACTGGGACTGCAATGGGTGGTGGTGTGGAGGCACAAGGTTGTGCCCCTGGGCCCAAAGCCTAGAGGCTGGGGCGTTCGGCTATGAGAACAAAGACTCACCTCTTAGTCCAATTAGCGCTGGCGGGCTTTGTCTAAGTGAGCAGCTGCAGTCTCAGAGGATCACAATTCTTTTTTTTTACATAATTTTTATTGATTCTTTGGGAATTTCCCATCATGCCCCCCAATCCCATTCATTTCCCAGTCCCTCAATGCCTGCCCTTCACACTTGTAGCATTGCCCCCAACGGAAAACTTAAAGAGAAATAATAAAAATAAAATGATTAAAAAATTAAAAATACAAATAAGAATATTAATTTAACAAAAAAAAACAAAAACAAAAAGCAAACAGAAAAAACCACTTCTAACCTCCATCTTTCCCACTTCTCCATTGCCTCTCCATTTGTCTTAGATTTGGGAGATGCTGTGGATCATACAGTGTAGAGATTACATTTCTTTTTTTTTTTTTTTTCATTTTTCAAGACAGGGTTGTTTTGTCTAACAGCCCTAGCTGTTCTTTGAAATTGCTTTGTAGACCAGGCTGGCCTCTGCCTCCCAAGCGCTGGGATTACAGGCAAGGTTACAATTCTTAATATCATTTTGTAAATTAGGAAAATGACAGGATGAAAAAAGCTAACAATCCAACTGGAACAGAAATGACAACAGTGTCCATAGAGTTTTCTTCATTGTGTGTCAAGCACAACATCCACTAGATAGTGTTCACATGAACTAATTGTGACCATTGTTCCAGGAGTTCTCTTTGCACTATACATAAACCTCGTCCTTCTTGGTCACATTCCAGCATGTTAGCATCAGGCCAGGCTTTCACACATCAGTTCCATTGTCCTCCTTCCTAAAGCCCAGCCCATCCTTTCATCATACCCAGTGCTTAGGCCTCCTGTGCATTTTAAAGGGCTCATCTCTGAGCTGTTTATGGGCAAATCTCTTCTCTCAGGGCTGGGATCAAGTACCTACTTCTCAGTGATCATCCCTGTTTGCACATGTGTTGCATTCCACACAGCTGTTTATATCCCTGTCCCTTACATCTTCTGTTCTATCATCTTGTCATTCTTTCTGTCAGAGGGTACTGACTGTCCTTTCCTGATGAGAGGGTAGTTCTGCTGCACTGAAGAAAAGGACCAATGTTAAGGAATAGAAAGTTAACTTATAAGTCAATAAAAACAAGAATGAAATCAGTATGAATAAAAATAAATATTACCAGAACTATATACAAAAATAGATGAAGATGTGGGGCTTGGGGTGAGGTAGAAGATTTGGTCATCTGTGTAACCCAGGCTATGTATCCTGGGCTACCTGAAAACTCAAGATCCTCCTGCCTCACCTTCCTACCTTTTTGGATTACTGGAATACATCACCATGCCTGACAGAAGAGTGGTTCTTGACACATAATACAAGGGAAGTCAAGAGCATCAAGGGTAACAGGAGAATCTCATGGAAGCAGTAGAGTAATGACATCACAAATATTCATTATTGTCTCCCACCACCACTGAACCATCCTCAAAGTAAGAGCTATGTGATGGGGGGGGGGGTTAAAATTACATGTCCCTTTGCATGGATATTATGCATGGTATAATATAGGAATGTTTTTATTATGAACATAAATAAGAAATATCACCTTACATTCCATATTATAACAGGTCAACACTATAGTTTTGTATTCAAAAATCAAATATAAATGAGCACACCTCAAAAATAAAGACAAAATGTGAAGAATAACTTGTTTATTTCATGAGATGTGTACTTGTATTGCCATGTTTCTCTCATCTTTGAACTCTAGTTGGTTCACACTGAGCAACAGTACAGTGAATGTGCACAATAAAATAAAAGGAGCCAACTCTATAGGGCGACCTGGAAAAAGAAACAGTGAGTGTGAGCTGAGGAGTAGAGAATTGTCATTCTTCTCTTTCTTTCTTCATTTCTTTCCTTTCTTCCCTTCTCTTTCTTTCTTCCTGTCTCTTCCTCCCTTCCTTGGTCCCTCTCTCTATCTGTCCATTCTTCTCCTCCTTCCTCCCTCTTCCCCTTCACTCCCTCTCACTCACTCCCCCTCCTCCTCTGCGTCCTTCCTCTCCCTCCCTTCTCCCTCCCTCACTCCTTTCTTCCTACACATCTTATTCCAGTGCTTCTTCTTTCTCTCTTATTCCTACTTCTTATTAACTACTAACTTTTTTCATTGTCTTATTTAATTAAAATACTACTTTACCAGAGCATGGCAAGTGTATCTTAAAGGTGTCTTGCAGCCTATTCTATTGAATCTTTACCCTCTCCTCTTTCTGAGGTGTGATAGAGGAAAGTGAAGTATGGTTGTACTATGTAAAGAGTGTAAGTGATTTTCTCCCTCAAAATCTTGCTAGAAAATCCATCCTTCTGGCTAGGTAAACCAAGAAAGGGGCGAGGACTCAGAATGGGAAGAAATACTCACTTCTATACCTGCCTAACTGTCTATCCATCTGTCTGCCTTACAATGTTTCTGAGGAAGAATCCACAGTTTTGGTAATTAGCTTTTTATCACCATGACAAGATGCAAGGTATCTCTCTTTCAACAATCTTGAATGTTTTAAAGAACTGTACAAAAGAATCTTTTACATGTATCTGAGGGCATCTCCTTTGCATAGCTCTTTTCTTCATTTATGAAGTCCTATATTTCCTAAAGTTTTATTTATGTTCAGTCTGAAGAATTTCCTTCATTGTTTCATTTCATTTATTTTTTAAAAAATGGGCTGGGGTGGCTCTGTGGGTAATGTGTTTGCCACATAAGTGTGAGGACCTGCTACACATCCCAGGAACCACATAAATCCAGATGCAGCTGCACCACATGACAGTACTTAGAGCAATGCTGTGACAAGATGAGAGATGGAGACTGGAGAATCCCCAGAAGACCCTGGGGAGGCAGCCTTTCATGAGAAGTTGTGAACAAGAGACCCTGTCTCAGACAGGGCAAAAGGCAACAACCATACCCAAGGTTGGCTTCTTATCACCACCCATGCACCACGGCAAGGAGGTGGCCCTCAAACGCGAGCAGACACAAACATACAAACATACACAGAAAACATCACACACACT
>CABHPP010069916.1:0-10377 GCA_902168425.1 Peromyscus attwateri | reverse complement strand
TTTTATCATGAATTGTTGTTAAGTGCATATGTGAATATTACACGCATATATTCCTAATTATAACCTACTTAGTCCTTATAAGAATTACTTACATGTGTGCTTACAAACTTTTCTTTGCAACATACAGAGGCCATTACAGAAAACAACAACCAATCAAAATATAGAGTTGTGGAGCCCAGTCTCAATGTATACATCTACAAAACAACTCTCATACCTAAGCCTCAGGGAAACAATGCAGAAGAGAGGTGAAAAGATTGTAAGAGTCAGAGGATCAGAGAGTTTGTTGCAGGATTGGACTTTTGCAAATGCCAGGGAATCAACAATGGACAAAAGGAACTTGAGTTCTCCATCTACTGATGCATAGGTGCAATATGTAAAAGAATGATTGTAGGTGATACAATGTCATAGATAGACGTATTTCATGCACTGTAAGAGAAGAAAATGAAAATGTTGTGAAAAGAAGTAAGAGTTCCCATGGAAACTAAGTGAGAGAGAGAGCTAGTACTCCATAGCTCTAGGGAGCAACTGAAGAAAGTGGTTTGGAGGGTAAGAGATTGGATCAGTTTAAGACATAGATAGAACTAATTAAGAGCTATTAACACATTTTAAGATTCCTGTACATCTCAGTTACTATTATTCCTAGTGAATGGGCATGAGATTTGGAGATACTAGATTATCCTTGTGGGATTGGAATGCCAAAAGTTTATGCTAGGCTGTGAATAGTGCTGCAACATAACACATTTATTTTTTAACGCATTTATTTTTACTCTATAAATTCAATTACTCTGGGCAAAAATAGATTAGAAGTTGAGATTACAATATAAGAGAATATTCATATTCACAAATAAAGCACGGACAAAATTTTCCATGCTACTAGTTGGCAAAAAAATATACTAACAAAACTGAAATAACTGAAATGATGTTACACATTTGTGTTAATGTTAGCAAGTTTTGATTATGGAAGCTAATTAGAATTATATTTACTCCTGCCAATAGTTTTGTGTTTTTTGAATGGCTATTTCATTTTAGTAAGTTCTAGCTTTCTTATATGTAAAATAAAGTATCTATAAATGAATATACAAGATCACATGAGAGACAGAACATTATGCCTGGAAAAACAAAAATTGCTGCACTGATAATAGACAGATATTATTGCCCAACTTTCTTTACCAGAACATTGCCTGAAAAGGGAGTCTGCCTTTTAAATTATATTTGTAGATAAATTATCCATATCCACATTACAGTAACAGTTGGCAATTACCTAAATGTCAACTTTTTTCCTTTTCTACTCTTGTATGAGGTAGGACAGACACTATGGATACTGTTTGATGGATGTATTAAAGTAATACTGTAATTCAAAGCTCCCTCCTCTGAGAACAGGTTCCTTTACCATTCTAGTAAAGGTTCCTAATGCCAGTTTTATCCCCTGTGATTCCACTGTTCTAAAATAGGTATTTTTTAGATGAGCTGGTGAATACTTCTAAAACAAAACAGCAGGATGCTGAGATGCTGTGGACCTCTAAAATCAACAAATTAATTGACAGTGCAAGTGTTTGATGCATCAACATTAACATGATGTTTTTATACTTTGCTACACCTCTGTGCTTTGTGCCACAGTGGTTATTAGCACTATGGTGAAATAGGTAACAGTGGTTAAGGCTCTTTTGTTCAATAGCCTAGGCTCATATCCAAGTACTGCTCCTTAGTCACAGTTGGCTTGTTCATGTCAGATTTTCTACATTTAAAAATCGTGTAAATAACAAAATCTATTTCATAGGGTTATAGTAAAAGTTATATGTGTTACTAATAGCTACAAGTACTTTGTTAAGTAGATGGCACATTTAGTGCCTTCCTAAATATTAATGACATTGTTATTCCTCAGTGTCACTCTCTGTTTTCTCCAACAAGGGCTCAATATCTCACATATCATTCCCACCCAATCACAAGAAAGTAAAACATAATTTGTAAGCTAAGTACCTTGAGCAAAATTGTGCACAACAAAGAAAAGTGGTAGAAAATGCTCCAAGACTATTCACACAGAATTATTACTCTGTTATCTCAGATCACCAGATGATGGGTACACAGAGCTGTCCCGAACTGAACTAAGAATAGGTTGCATTTTCTCAGAATTGTAGCTTGTAGATTTAAGTATTTTATTCCCTCACTTAAGCCTGAAGAAGTAGGATTTGTCTAAGCCAATCATTTCAACTCTCTATGCCCCCAACCATAAAATGGAGACTGGTGACATTGTTCCCAGTGATCAACTCTAGCTCATACACTGCAATCCCATCCTGAGAGCTGTTGTGCACTGATACAATATGGAAATTGCCAATGCGAGTAAGTGAAACCTCGACATGAACCGTGCAGATAGCTGGCTATTACACAATGGGAAATGTCGAGAAAATAACCTTATGGAGTGGAAAGTATTGAATTGTCTGATTATGACTTACTCTCCAATATGAAGATATAACCATGCTTGGCTGCTCAAGGGTGAAAATGTGGTAATGTGTTAAAATGCTAATGAAATTGAAATCCTATAATAGATGTTTAGAACAGTTTAGGTTACCAAGACATGGGAAGTTAGAGAGCATAGCTCATAAATCCTGTTGATAAGGCCAAACTCCTCAGAACACTCAAGGCCCTTTATAGCTTGATTCTAACTTCTCTTTTCAAGCACATCCCTTTTTACGTGGCCTGTGTTCAAGCCATAAATGAACCTTTTGATATTCTCCATGCACAGCAGGTTCTTCTATGTCACATATATACAAAGCCAGTTTATTTCCAACCCTGTGGTTCACACTGTTCCATTGCCATCCTTTATTCCAGATCAACATCATTCACCCTGCAGGACTGCTCATATGCTTTTTTGCCTGGTCACGAAGTGGCTTGGTCAGCCCCTGGTGTTTTCTCACTCTAACCCAGTGTCCTCATAATCCACACATTTCTTAATCATGCATCCAATCAGTCATGCCTGTCTGGCTTAGGTTTATTTGGTGATTATTCCATTGCCTTTAACACAAAATCCAAAGCAGCAATATGGCCTGCAAGACCCTTCACTCTAAGTGCACATTGTGTCATTTGCTTCTGTGGACACATGCTCTAACCTTGCTGGTGAAACTTCACTTTTCAGACAAGATGACATCTCTTTCCTCCCTTTGACTCTTGCATACTCTTCCCTCTGTCTGTAACCCAACTTTCTCATCAGTCCTTGCCTGATTCACTTCTACAAAGACAGACCCAAATATAAGATTATAGAGCATCCCCTTAGCATGTGCCTTCATGCCTCTTGTATCTTTCCTATTCTTTTCTATTATAACACTCCCATCTTTCTATCCTATACTTCACAGTGCTATATATTTTATTAAATTTCCCTTTATTAGCTTCTCTGAGCAAATTTCTATGAGTCAAATCCCAGATCAAATGCCATTCCCCCTCAGAAAATGATCCTTCTAGGTCACTCTTACTCTATCTTCAGTGGGGTCCCAGAAATCCACATTAGAGTTCCATTTTTCATGAGTCTTAACACTAAAGGCTAGAATTTGGCTCCAGAGAACATTTTACTTTGTGCCACAAGCAGATATACTATCTTGTGGGGATAAAGAATATGAAGGAGAACTCAAGGTCTAAAATGATTTAGAAATAAAATAGATAAATACCAAGACCTAGCTCTTTGAGTAAGGTGTATATTACACTCTTTGGGTATATACACATAAACATACACACACTATATACATAGATACATAGTGTGCTATAGTGTTATACATAATATGATATATATTATATTTAGTGTACATATACACATACTCCCAGATGGTCATTCTTGTAAATTGCTATTTAGCTCTCTTCAATGCACTGGAGTATTTGAATTCTTAATTTTGTCAAGTAGCAATATTTTCACATATTACATGTTTCATGCTCTCAGTGAGATCTCACCAAGATATAAATGTTATTTCTCTATCTTTCATAACATAATGATCTATCTGTTACAATATCAATCAATAGCTATTTTCATAGCCAGAAAACTGTTTTTAATGACTCATTCTTAGGATCTATTGCTCCACCTTTCTTCAGATGATGTGTTGAAGAACCTATCACCAAAACACAGCTTTAAGTCCTTGTCATAATTAGGAATCAAAGCAACAACACATTAATTAAGATAAGACACAATTTAAACTTTATTGGTGGAGAGCTTAAAAGTCTCCAGCAACAGGATCTAAATGGAATGATCCAGTCAACAACATTTGGAAAAGCAATGGATCTTGTTTCTTGTGAAGCCACAGGCCTATGAATACTGCCTTTATTTGAATATTTTTTTCTCTTAAAGAGTTAGCATGCACAGTCTTGGAAGAATAGTCAGAATGGAGGAATTTAGCAGGCTACTTCTTTGCCTTCAGAAACTCTATCTTCCCTTTGACCTCAGGGCAGAGTATCTTGAGATCCTAAAAATCAACACCACTAATGAAGGCTCCAAATTACAAAAAAAATGGATGGAATTATCTGAACAGTGAAAAGTTTTATGTCTCTCCATAACACTGACATCCTTCATAAGTGAGCTTTGAATTTTTGATACATAAATTGACATTAAGGAAAATCATATTGGTTACTTATTATTTCAAAGTGTAATTTTAATAGTGAAAAAAGTTATGAAAATAACCCCAAGAAAACATTTTAAATAAGAATCTTTATTTGAAGAGGTGAGTGACTCTTCTCCCACTCAGAGAGACCTACCTCTAGGACCTAAGCCCTGAGGCATAACCTGTGTCCCCCAATACCCATTCATCACTGCCCCAGTTGCTAGCCATCAGGGAAGACTCCTGCAGGCAGGCCTCCCTAACACCATTGCCCCCATCAGACCCAACAATCTATAAGACCCACTCCCTATCTCAAACCCATCCATTCTTCTTTGACCTCAGCAGCTTTCTGAGAAACAGGATACACCAGATCTGATTAGACTAAGAGGTGAGTGACTCTTCTCCCACCTAGAGAGTCCTACCTCTAGAACATAGGCCCTGAGGAATAACCTGTGCCTCCTTAAGCCCCATTCATCACTCTCCTAGTTGTAGGCCAGCAGAGAAGACCCCTGTGAGCAGGCTTCCCCACAGACACCCCCATCGGACCATGCAATCTACAAGACCCACACTCTACCCCAAACCCATCCAACCCCTGTGACCTCAGTGGCTTCCAGAGACACAGAATCTGCCAGCTCTGATTGGACAAGGAGCTCTGATTTGACCAAGAGCAGCTCTCTGAGACACAGAACCCATCAGATACAATTAGACCAAGAGCTATAATTGGAAACTGAGTGGCCCTCTGAGACACATATAGAGCAAGCACAGATTGGACCAAGAGCAGCTCCCTCAGACACAGACACCTATTGCATATTGGAGGAAGAGAAAGGTAAACACCAGTGCAAAAATATATACAACAACATAAAGAGCAATATGACACCACCAGAACCTAATTGTTCTATAACAGCAGGACGTGAACATCACAGCATAGAAGAAACACAAGAAAGTGACCTTAAAAATAACTTTATGAAGATAATAGAGGTCTTTAAAGAGGAAATGAAAAATTCTCTTAAAGAAATTGAGGAAAAAAACAAACAAAAAAATTGGAAGAAATCAGTGAACCCCTTTTTAAAAAAGCCAAGGAAATGAAATAAAAGCAATTAAACAGGTTAAGGAAAAAGTTCAAGACCTGAAAATTGAAATAGAAACAATGAAGAATACACATACTGAAAGAATGCTGGAAATATAAAATCTAAGAAAAATAAACTGGAACTAGAGATCAAGTATCACCAACAGAACACAAGAAATGGAAGACAGAATCTCTGGCATAAATGATACAATAGAAGAAATAGATTCAACCATCAAAGAAAACACTAAAACCAAAAAATGTCATAACACAAAATGTCCAGAAATCTGGGACACAATGAAAAGCCAAACCTAAAAATAATAGAGATAGAAGAAGGAGAAGAATATCAACTCAAAGGCACAGAAAATATATTCAAAAAAATCATAGAAGAAAACTTTCCCAACTTAAAGAAGGAAATACCCATGAAGGTACAAGAAGCTTTTAGAACACCAAATACAATATACCCCCCTAAAGTCGCCTTGCCACAAAATAATCAAACCACTAATACATACAAATAAAGAAAGAATATTAAGAACAGCAAAGAAAAAAGGCCAAGTGATTTATAAAGCCAGATCCATAGGAATAATACCTCACTTCTCAATGGAGACTCTGAAAGCCAGAAGGTCATGGACAGATGTAATACAGACACTAAAAGCCATGGATGCCAGCCCAGACTACTATACCCAGTAAAACTTTCAATCACCATAGATGATGTGCTCAATATTCCAAGACAAAACCAGATTTAAACAATACCTAACCACAAATCCAGTCCTACAGAAAGAACTAGAAGGAAAATTCCAACCCAAGGAAGTTAAATGCACCCACAAAAACACAGGCGACAGATAACCCCATAGCAGCAAATCCCAAAGAAGGGAAATATACACACACTACCACAAAAAGAAAACAAGAAATAACAGACATTGGTTATTAATATCCATTAATATCAATGGACTCAATTTGCCTATAAAAAGACACAGGCTAACAGAATGGATACAAAAACAGGATCCATCCTTATTCTTCATACAAGAAACACACCTCAACTTCAAAGACAGACACTACCTCAGAGTAAAGGACTGGGAAAAGAATTTCCAATCAAATGGACTTAAGAAGCAAGCTGGTGTAGCTATCCTAATATCTAACAAAATGGACTTTAAACTAAAATCAATCAAAGGGATTGAGAAAGCTATTATATATTCATCACAGGAAAAATACACCAAGATGAAGTCTCAATTCTGAACATTTATGCCCCCAATACAAGGGCTCCCACATATGCAAAAGAAGCACTACTAAAGCTTAAATCACACATAAAACCCTACATACTAATAGTGTGAGACTTCAACATCTCACTCTCACCAACAGACAGGTCTGCCAGACAGAATCTTAACAGAGAAATAAGGGATCTAACAGATGTTATGACTCAAATGGACTTAATAGGTATCTACAGAACATTCCACCATAACACAAAAGAACATACATTCTTCTCAGCACCACATGGAACCTTCTCTAAAATCAAAGACATTCTTGGTCAAAAAGCAAATCTCAATAGATACAAAAAAATTAAAATAACCTCCTTGGCTTAAAGTTAGATTTCAACAACAACAAAACTTACAGAAAGCCTACAATCTCATGGAAACTGAATAATGCTCAACTGAATAACCAATTGTTCAAGGAATATAGAAAGAATTCCTCGAATTCAATGAAAATGAATGTACAACTTACCCAACTTTATGGGACACAATGGAAGCAGTGCTAAGAGGAAAAATCATAGCACTAATGCCCACATAAAGAAGTGTGAGAAATCTTATACTATCAATTTTACAGCACACCTGAAAACTCTAAAACAAAAAGAAGCAAACTAACCCAGGAGGAATAGATGCCAGGAAATAATTTAATTGATGGCTGAAATCATTAAAATAGAAACAAAGAGAACAATACAAAGAATCAATGAAACAAAGAGTTGGTTCTTTCAGAAAAATCAACAAGATAGACAAACCCTTACCCAAACCAACCAAAAGAAAAAGAGAGAATATGAAAATTAACAAAATCAGAAAGGAAAAGGGAGAAAAAAGAAGACAATGAGGAAATCTAGAGAATCATCAGTCATATTTCAAAAACCTGTACTCCACAAAATTGGAAAATCTAAAAGAAATAGACAATTTTCTGGATATGGACCACATACCAAAATTAAATTAAGACCAGGTAAACAATTTAAAAAGACCTATAACTCTTAAGGAAATAGATAGTCATTAAAAGATCCCCCCAAAAGCCAGATGGTTTCAGTTGAGAATTATACCAGAATTTCAAGGAAAAGCTAATACCAATACTACTAAAATTTTTCCACACAATAGAAACAGAAGGAAC
The DNA here is from genome assembly GCA_902168425.1 of Peromyscus attwateri. NCBI lineage: Eukaryota > Metazoa > Chordata > Mammalia > Rodentia > Cricetidae > Peromyscus > Peromyscus attwateri. The sequence goes on along the minus strand of CABHPP010069916.1, from coordinate 2,382 downwards.
ATTGCCAAATTCTTTTTGAGGCTACAGTTATCCTGATACCCCAAGCACGCAAAGATGAAACAAAGAAAGAGAATTACAGAACAATCTCCCTCATGAACATTGATGCAAAAATACTCAATAAAATCCTCGCAAGCCAAACCCAAAAACACATCAAAAAAAGTATCCACCATGACCAAGTAGGCTTCATCCCAGAGATGCAAGGATGGTTTAACATATGAATATCTGTCTATGTGATCCACCATATAAACAAACTGAAGGGAAAAAAACAAACAAACACATGATCATCTCATTAGATGCTGCAAAAGCCTTTGACAAAATCCAACACCCCTTTATGATAAAGGACTTTGAGAGATCAGGAATACAAGGAACATATGTAACTGAAGTTTTTCTGTGACCCACCTAGCCCATGATCAGGACAAATCTCTCTCACCCGCCAGTCCTGCAGCCAATTGGACCCAAGTAAGCACACAGAGGCTTATATGAATTAAAACTGCTCAGCAATTAGCTCTGGCTAACTACTGACTAGCTCTTACACTTAAATTAACCCATAATTCTTATTTATGTTTAGCCATATGGCTTAGTACCTTTTCTCAATTCTGCCTTCACATCTTGCTTCCTCTGTGTTGGGCTGGCAACTCCTGACTCAGCCTTCCTCTTCCCAGAATTCTTCTTGTTTTCTTATCCTGCCTACACTTCCTGCCTGGCTACTGGCCAATCAGAGCAACACATTCACAGCATACAGAGCAATATCCACAGAAAACATACGTAAATATTATAAAGGCAATTTACAGCAAACCAACAGTCAATATCAAATTGAATGGAGAGAAACTGAAAGTAATTCCACTAAAATCAGGAACAAGAAAAGGCTGTCCACTCTCCCCATATCTATTGAATATCATACTCAAAGTTCTAGCTAGAACAATAAGACAACAAAAGGAGATCAAAGGGATACAAATCAGAAATGAAGAAGTTAAACTTTTGTTCTTTGCAGATAGTATGATAGTATATACAAATGATGCCAAAAATTCCACCAGGGAACTCCTACAGTTGAAAACAAACACCTTCAGTAATGTGACTGGATACAAGATTAACTCAAAAAAATCAATAGCTCTCTTATATACAAAAGATAAATGGGCTGAGAAAGAAATCAGAGAAACACCACCCTTTACAATAGCCACAAATAATATGAAATACCTTGGGGTAACTCTAAATAAGCAAATGAAAGACCTATATGACAAGAACTTTAAGTCTCTGAAGAAAGAAATTGAAAAAGATATCAGAAAATGGAAAGATATCCCATCTCATGAATAAGTAGGATTAACATAATAAAAATGGCAATCTTACTAAAAGCAATCTTCAGATTCAATGCAGTCACCTTCAAAATCCCAACACAATTCTTCACAGTCCTGTAAAGAATGATACTCAACTTCATGTGGAAAAAATAAACTCAGGATAGCTAAAACAATCCTGTACAATAAAGCAACTTCTGGAGGCATCACCATCCCTGAACTCAAGCTCTACTACAGAGCTATAGTAATAAAAACAGCTTGGTATTGGCATAAAAACTGACATGTCGACCAATGGAATCAAATTGAAGACTCTGACATTAATCCACACAGCTACGAACACCTGATTTTTGAAAAAGAAGCCAAAACTGTACAATGGAAAAAAGAAATCATCTTCAACAAGTGGTGCTGGCATAACTGGATGTCAATATGTAGAAGAGTGTAAATAGATAAATACCTATCACCGTTCATGAAATTCAAGTTCAAGTGGATCAAAGTCCTCAATTTAAATCCAGTTACACTGAACCTGATAGAAGAAAAACTAGGAAGTACCCTTGAATGCATTGGCACAAGAGACCACTTCCTAAATATAATACCATTAGCACAGACACTGAAAGCAACAATTAATAAATGAGACCTCCTGAAACTGAGAAGCTTCTGTAAGGCAAAGGACAAAGTCAATAAGCCCAAACGAGAGCCTACAGAATACAAAAGGATCTTCACCAACTCCATATCTGACAGAGGGCTGGTCTCCAAAATATATAAAGAATCAAAGAAACTAGACATCAAAATACTGAACAATCCAATGGAAAAAAAAATGGGCTACAGGTCTAAACAGAGAATTCTCAACAGAAGAATCTCAAATGGCCAAAAGACATTAAAAAAAATTGCTCAACATCCTTAGTCATCAAGGAAACGCAAAGCAAAATGACTCTGAGATACCATCTTACACCTGTCAGAATGGCTAAGATCAAAAACACTGAAGACAGCCTATGTTGGAGAGGATATGGAGCAAGGGGAACACTCTACTGTTGGTGGGAATGCAAACTTGTACAGCCACTTTGGAAATCAGTATGGTGGTTTCTCAGAAATTTGG
>CABHPP010069915.1:0-12399 GCA_902168425.1 Peromyscus attwateri | reverse complement strand
TCATCATGGAATGGTGAACAAATTTGGGCAAGGTAGTGCTCTGCAAGTAAAGTAATCCCTAAAGACTGAAAGCTGGAAGATGAACAATATGGCTATTACCGTACTGTGGGAAGTACATCAGTGTCCCCATGATCACTGAGATACTTTGTTTAGTCTAGGAGTTAATACTGTTTCAATGTCCACACTCAGCATTGTTTAGGGATGTGTCCACTCATATCCTTTGTGAAGGCATAGTCACATGCAGTTAAAAGGCATTTATTATAAGGGTACCACAGCTTGGAATGTAGACTGGACACAGAGGTAGGATTAGCCTTAGATGGCATCATCGCTCTGAGGAAACCTTGGTCTGTGATTGGTAGTCCAGACCAAAGCAAAGATCCCACATTGGCTGAGTGGCCCATCTCCTGTGATCCTGGTAATGCACACCCCTTGATTTTAATAGCACAGCAGGGGTTGTGACCCCGTGATGATACCTATGGCTGATCTCACAGTGATTAGCTGAAGTAGCCAGCTTTTAGTCCTTGTAGCAGGTTGTCTCTGGAAAAGAGATTGGGCAACAGATCTCCATGACTTACTCCCACAGAATAGACCATAAAATACCTAAGTGACTGATATTATTCTATGATAGGACAGGCAGTGTGCTTTTGGAAGTCCACTATGACCTCTCTAAGAACTATTTACTCAAACTGAAGCTGCACAAGCTAGCTTACTTATGTCACACACTTACTATATAAGCTATCCTCAGGGGCTCAAGTGTTATGATTTGAACCAGAAATGTCCCCAGTAGGCTCATATTTTGGAGAAGCACTCATCAGTAGGTTGTGCTATCCTGATAGGCTGTAGAGTCTTTACTAGGTAGGACATAGCTGGGAGAAGAAGGCACCTAAGACCACTCCTTCAAAGGTTATGCCCACCCCTTGGTCCAGTCACACAGTTTCTACTTTCTGGTTGGCCTCAGGCAAACAGCTGCTGAAATTCCCACTGCCGTAGTAGATGAGTACTGTGATGGATTTACCACAATGGACTGAAAGCCCACTAAAATCATGAACCCATATAAATTTGGTGGAAGAAATTTTGAGACAGCATAGTTTTCAGGTTGTGGCAGATATTTGCTTATTGCTTTTAGATAGCTCCATAGTAAGAACTGGGAGGAAAATGCAGAGCAGAAGGATTGGAAAATGTCCAGTCAGGGAGAAAGGAGTGTATTTAGTTGCAGGCTAAGCAGTTATAATTATTGAAGTGATTAATATAATTAAAGAAAAGCCAGGCACTTTGCACTGGGAGACGACAGCAGACACATTCTAGGCAAGACCACATCCATTAAAGGGGGTATAAAAATACAAACACATTTGAGAAAGCTTTCATTTAAAAGCAGGGAGCTACAGAGTGCCTAGGGAAAAATGTTTCCAAGGCTTAGTCACCCAGGCACTCAGAGTTCACTGGCACCATGGTCCAAGGGTCAACAGGGACTTCTCAAGCTGATAGCACTACTTAAAGTCGTGGACATGACGATGGTGTTCTAGGCACACAGAATGCAACTTACAGGGTCCTGGGGCATGTACTAAGGTTGAGGAAAAACGTCAATGAGGTCAGACAATATGGAGTCTTGTGACAGTCACTGCATTTAGGCCATAAGCAGGCTCTGCACCCAGAGCTAGGTAAGTGAAGCCCAAGTTGAAATGGGCTTCAGGATGTTGACGTTTCTGGTATCCTGGCATGACTGCTGAGGAAAGCTGAGACACTGAGTGGAACTTCCCCAGGAGAGATTGCACATGCATTGCAAGTTTGTAAGGTATAGGAGAAGAAATGCCCACACTGTTTGAGCTGGCATCATGCTATCACTGTGTGTCCTGCATGCCTGGACATAGTGCTACACAGAGCCTAGCTGCTTCTTTGTATATTGCCATGTGAATAACTGTCCCTCCCACCACTTCTGACTGATAGAGTTCTGCTTCCATGCCATCCTCATCATGGGGCACAGGAATATTTCTGAAGTCAGTGCCAAAATAAACCTTCCCTTCATCAGCTATTGTGGTCACAGACATGCAAAAGTTACCAACACAGAATAGAACTTATGGACCAACTAAGCCACACTGTTCCTCTATTTTCAGACCTGAAAATGAGAACCTGAGGCACATTGGTTTGGGTCATTTAGAATAATGGTAGCCAGTGATTAAAGGCACAGACTGGAGCCAGACAGGCTGGGAGCAAAGCACTCCAGTCATTGGCTATCCAAAGGATAATGCAAATCCTTGAATATTTAAACCCCTCCTCATTATCAGAGGCCACCAGTGCACCCCTTGCTGCCATTGAGATAACTGCTTTGAACCCCTTTTATCCTTAAAGGGCTATAGTCAGTTTTCCCAAGAATAGGCACATGCTCCTGTTATAAATTTGCCTTTTATACCCACAGAACCTCAGCCAGCATATGTCATTGCATCTGAGCATATGCATTCTGGAGGGCACTACAGACATGCCTTCTATTCTCATAATGTGATTCCTACTTTTAGGTAACTCAGTTCATTTATTGTATGTTATTTGCAACAAAAAGAGGTTTGTCATGTATGCAAAGTGCATAGTGCTTTTCTCTGAGACTTGCTCTATATTTCTGGGGCCCTCTAACATTTCTTTGCCCTTTTCTCATCTCCAATCTAATAAATCTCACACTCAAACTACAGTTGGTGACTGTCTCACATGGATTAAGGATCATTTGTGCCTATTTCAATACTCCTTTATCAGTGCTCTAAGGTCTGAAACATATGTGGATATCTACATTACTTTTTCTATTTTGTTGTTAAGGTTTGCAACTCCGTGTATGTGTGTGTGTGTGTGTGTGTGTGTGCGTGTGTGTGTGTGTGTGTGTGTGTGAGAGAGAGAGAGAGAGAGAGAGAGAGAGAGAGAGAGAGAGAGAGAGAGAACAGTGAAGGTCATATTAAAGAGAGCTAAGTGTTTTCTTCTTCACTGTACCAGAAAAATATGTTTGTAGCTTGGCTGATGGGCCTTTAAGAGCACCGAGTATTTGTTCCATTGTTACATATATAGCCTTTTAGACTAAATATTGACAAAAGCCATCTAAGAGAGGTGTGTTTGTATGTGTCAAGGGTTCGTGCAAATATACTGCATTATTGGCACAAAATGTTCTGGCTTTAACTTTAAAGGCAGACTGTCTGTCTTTCAGGTCATGCAGGCCTGAGCTGAATCAAGAGATTGCCTGTCCACATTCTATGCTGGATTCTATCTGTGAAAATAGAATTCCAAGCACTAGCAATGTTTATTTCTAGAACACTGGCTTACAGAGGTGCAGCTTGTGAAGCATTTGATCAGTATGTGTAGGGAGGGATCCCTGCATGCATTTGACACTGGCTCAGGCACTGGAGATGGAGATTTAGCCAACTTTGACCTTTGCTCTCAGCTTCCAGAGGTGAGACAGACTCCTGCTTTATTTTAAAGTTGGATGTGCAAGCTCTTGGTTAATAAAGGGATTTAGAATTACAGTTAATAATAGATTTCAGTGCTGATTTGTCCTAGATGCTTAGGAAATGAATTAAGTAATCTGCTCTTCATTCTTTATTATTACACTGTAGATGGTAATGCTTATTTTCCAATATTTCTGTGAATACAAAATGAAACAACATGGCAAAGTACATGACAAAATATCGCTCTCCCCTGACTTATTGTTTTGGATTCTCTCTCTCACCATCCAGTCATTTTGCTTTGTTTTGTTTTTCCCTCGTCCTAATTATTAGCACTTTCCACATAAAATTCAGTTTGTAAGAATCGTAATCCAAAGAAAAATTAGATTTCTAATTGAGAATAGATTCCTGAAAACAAGATAAACATTGACATTGCATTGTGGACCAAATAAGGGCATGTACTTTATAACTATGTCATTCTGTTGTGGGTAGAAATTTCTAGATGAGAAGACTTTCCAGCATCTAAAGAGAATGGTGCTGAGAGAAAGCCTATGTTTCTAGAAGCCTGTGTATTTGTTGTTGATGTCCTATGCATGCAGGAGTTCTCTGCCAATATAGAGTGACTACCGTCTACCTCTCTTTACAGCATAATAGCTCTGATTTCACAAGAGCTGTCTTTGTCCCTTGCCTCTTTTGAGACCTTGTACAAGCTTCTGGGCTTGTGGGCATTGTTGGGCTTTTCAATAAGATTTACACAATAGTGCCTACTTTCTAGGCCTATAAGGAAGGTCCCATGAGTACCTGTCATGTAGCTCATAGCTCTATTTCCTTACAGCTTGATTCTTCACAGTTCCCCATGTGTTCTGGAACTCTCTCACTCAAACCCATTTGTGAGCAACAGCTAAACACAGGAACAGTTTTATTACACAGCCAAATGAGGGTGGCTTGAAGTCATACTTAATCCATAAAGCAAGAGCTCATCCTGCTGCTTCCCTGGTTTCTGTGATTTCTTATCTTTTATTGTTAGTGAGAAGGGGCCCTTGTTTGTACTGAAAGCTGTGTGCAGACTCAAATCTCAGCTGTGTTCCTGATGCTCATCCTGCAGCTGCTGACTGCATGGGCCATCCCTCCTGCTTTGTTACAGCAGCCTTGCCATCTTGCAGCTATTACGGACAGCCTACTGAAGTCATAAAACTACAGCAAATTACATCTCATTGAGCTGAGAACTCTGGGACCCCATTTCTCCCCCGCCCCCTTACGCACCTTAATTTACCAGACCATGCTGCATCCCTGAGTTGGAAGGAAATGCAATTTTCTCTTGGGTTCCTGCTCAGCCATCCTACTTAGAAGTTTTAGGTTTACATATGCATCCTTAGATGCACAATACTACAATGAAACTTTCTACCCACTCCCACAGATACTCAGTACCTAACTAGCCCAGAGAGTTTCTAGTACAGGTGCTCACTGGGGAGACAAACAGTTCTCACAGAGCTTTCACTCTTATGGCTGCCCTTCTCAATGAGTTCCTCTTAGGGCTATTCATTCCCTCCTGTGTCCCAGGTCAGGGTCACTTGGTCTATTGGGCTTTTCACAAATTTGAACTTCAAAAGAAAACGGACAGAGTTCAGATTCTTTTTATCCCTCTATGGCCTTCCACACTTCCACAGACGCTAGGTACATGCTGGGAGAGAGTCTTGAGCCCACACTTCACCAAATATGCTAGACATTGGGTAGGATAGCTCCCTGCAGCACGACATTCCCTAACCCAATATCTATCAACTTCTCAAGGCTGAGGTATTTGAAAGAAGGTAGAAGTCACTAGGCAGAAGCAGATTGGCAAGTGTTATGTGCAGATGGGAAGCACAGAGATAAAAAGTCACAGCACATTTAGGGAATGAATATCACGTGGCATGTAGAATGTAAGGTGAGTATTTGGGACATTAGTATCTGAGGCTGAAATGGACATCATAGGAAGTCTACAGAACATAGAAAGACCACTGTTAGTGGCTTTGGAGTTTATCACTGACAAGTGGAGCTCTGTCACTATGTACCACAGTGTCTGTGTGGCCAGCCTAGATATTGCAGTCCAAAAGAGAATCTTAGGTCCTGTTTATCCTGGGATGGTCACAAACTTTCAAGGCTGGAGAGTGCTGATTTCATTTTGTAAACAATCTTTTATCCTCAGCTTTTCTTGCCTTTCATGGTTGGGTGGAAAAGCCATCTTAACTTGCTTATAAGCAATGACAATGATGCTAATGATGACAACTATGACTATGAGCACTTCCTTAGAACTTGTCTAAGCCCGGTAGTTGTAGAGTAATAACAACCCAAATCTCAGACACTGTTTGAGCTAGCATGAGCATGAAGGGAAGAGGTCTGTATGTTCCCAGGTCCATGCTGGCCCCGCACAGACTTCACAGCTCTTATACAGAGTTTCTGTTTAGGGCTCTCTCCCTTTTGGCTGGGCTCTGTGATTCTTCTTGGTAGGACTTGTGCTTTTCATTATTGTAGTTTGAGTCCTGCCAATTTTTACAACTCATCACAGGACAGTGCAACTTATGAAATAAGCCTACATTCTGCTGTTATTTTCTTATATTCCAGATGACCAGGAGGCTATTTAGAACACATTGTCCATTTGGCTACAGTGTCACTACCTACATAAAATCCTTTGCCCATAATGGCTCTAGGGTCTAGGAAGTCAAAGATGTGTGTATGTAAATGTTAGAAGGTTAAATTTGAGGTTTTAAAACTCAGTAGTTAAAAGCATGTGCTGCTTTTGCAGAGGACCTGGATTTTGGTTCTCAGCACCCACATTTGGTGACTTACAACTGTGTATAACTCCAGGCCCAGGAGCTCCAATGCCTCCTTTGGACACCTTTGGGTACCTGGACCCACATGCACATACCTATATACAGACACATGTGCATACTCATAATTTTGAAAATAATTAGAAAAAGAACTTTAAAAAATGAGGTTAAAATGAAGTTGCATCTGCTGCCCTCTGACTATAGTTAGAAGAAATGAGGGCCAGGTGAAGGGTTGTCAGAGGCCTCAGTTTGACCATGACCTCCCTGCTCTGTTTCTAACTCTCCTTTCTCTGATTCATCCCAGTGAATGCTGCTGCAACCCTCTGTCTACTGTCAGGTGTTCCAGTCACAGATGCGAGTCCAGGAAGACATAGCATTCTCCCAGATACTTCCACACTAGCATCTTCTATGATTCCAGTTCAGAAGCTACGTGTGCTGTTTCTGGGACTTTCCCATAAGCTCTGACTCCCCCATGATAAGGCTGGCTAGCATAGAGCACTTTTCTAAGGCTTATTAACTCTGATAAACCTGGTTTTCATAATGGTCATAGATATTGTGTCTACATGACCTAACCTAACCTAATGCATGCATATGAAGTTTTATTTATAATATAGTTCTTATGTTTATGTAAGCCATTATTTTTGTGAGTTCTATCGTTCTGTAGCTTCACAGGCATGGAGAACACACTGAATGAAGGAGTCACTGTCTTATATTCATAATACCACATTCCTGTCCAGTGTTCAGTAGGCTTCTCTTTTTCTTAAGAGTATCTGCATTTCTGCTAGGGTCATTTCACAAAGAAAAGAGTAGATACTAAGAGACGACCTTCTGACTAAGATCAGAAAACCACATCTGAGTGCTTCTTGTAAGTTTCAGGGCATGTGTTCTTGTGGTCAACCACAGCTATCATGTTCTCAAAGCCTTCTTCATGGAGGGATGGCTATGGGAGAAGGAGAAGGTGGGGTTATGTCAAATGCTGATGAACTTGCCACTGAATCAGAATTAGACTATGGACATATACAAAGTATCAAAATATGCGTGCATACTGCAACCCCCCTCCATTAACCATGGAAAGTTTAATCAGTATGAATATTACACAGACCTATATAAGCAGATCTTAGGCAACTTGCATATTCTATCCCTCCTTGACAGAGGTGAACAGATCATGGAAGGGAAGGGTAGGATCCCAATACCTCTAGCCATTGTGTTGGGCCTGTAGATAGAAGAATATATGCTTTTCTCTTTGACATATGAATTTTTTCCCTTTGATGTCTGCTCAACAAAGTGATTAAATCGTGAACGTAAGGAAAGCACTCCACATTTAAGCCATGACATTCAGCTCTTAGTCTTCAAGGTCTCATGGCCATTTCATAATGAGTGCGGTCCCATTTCAAGATTCTCCACAGTCGTTACAGTTCCAATGCTGTGGTTCACCTCTCAGCTGTGAGACCCTGTAAAGTCAAAACCAGAAGTATGAATTTCCAGTGGGCAATGCCATAGAATAAACACCCCCTTTCCAGAAGAGAGTCACAGGAGGCTATGACAGAAGAAAGATGACAAACCAGCGAAGGAATCATTAAATTCTGTCATCCCATTTCCAGATCTGTGGGACATGATCTCATGTGAGCTCCATCACACTCGGGCAGCCACACATCTGGCATATGTCGCCTCCCTCGGTCAAACTCCACTTGACACGTGCAGCTTTCCTTAGTACATGTACCATGTTTCTAGCATCTTTTACTACCCTAGGATCCTGATTGCAATTCAGGCTTCACCTTCACATCTGACCCCCCAAAACCTCCACTCCCACTTTTTTAATTTTGGTTTTTCAAGATAGGGTTTCTGTATGTAACAGCTCTGGCTGTCCTGTCCTGAACTTGCTTTTTAGACGAGGTTGCCCTTGAACTCATAGAGATCCACAGCCTCTGCCTTGTGAGTACTTGGATTACAGATGTGCGCCACCGCTGCCTGGCTTTCACCTTTGCATCTTTACATGTAGCCTCTTCAGGCGCTGCCTGAAGGGAATCTGACGCTGGCTGCTGTGCATGTGGTGGCCTCCTGGACTTTTCTCTGGAATCTTGGATGCAAGACTAATGACCTGGAAACTTTCACATTCTGCATGCCTACAAAACTTAGAGAGTCCTTAGTCATCCAGAATGCATTGCCATTCAGGAAAGAAGGGTTTAAACATGAACCCACAATGGACATTTCAGATTCAAGCCATGGCACCTGACTGATAGTCATGCGGATTTTCACAGAATTTTTGGCCATTATTAAGAATAGTTTATCCAGGTCATTTTCTCACTTTTATATGGATTAATATTTACTGTATTGTTTTTGAACTGTTTGAGCTCCTTACATGTCTTAGATATTAAGCATTCATTAGATACATGGCTTTTCAGCTGGTTTCTCCCATTTCTTTTGTTGCCTCTTCGATCTTTTGATTATTGTCCTTGTTGTGAAGAAACTTTTACATTTGGTATAATACTATTTGTGTGTTTTCATTATGTTGCCTATATTTCAGGGGCTAAATCCAAGAAACAATCATTGGTTCTGTAACTAGATGCTGTGGTTTCACATTTCGGTTAATACAAACTAAAAAGATCCTTGGCTAGCAAATAAAAGACTGGGAAAGTGCACTCACTACCTGAAGCACGTAAGGAGAGAACCGAGGAGCTGGGCCCCTTTCCAAAGCACTGGCCCTCTTCAACAAAGAGGCTTGTGGATCTTCTTCTAGAAGCATTCATATTCACATAGGGAAGCAATTTAAGAGCAAGCAGATTCAGTGCAGGAGTCCATTCCTGACCATGCTTAGTTTAAGGGCATAGTTCCAGAAAGATGATAGATACATTTTAGAGCATGCTTAGCTCTAGATCATGGAGGCCACATTTGGAAGGTTCAAAATGCAGACAGGAGTGCTTTGGAGCATTCTCAGCTGATGCTGTAAAGATGGCAGGCTGAAATGCCCCTGTGTAATCTTAGTGCTCTACAAAATGTAGTTGCAGGAAAAAAAAAAAAAAAAGGGACAGAATGAGCATAACTATGGCTGATTGCCCCTAACCGTTCTCATCCTGTTTAGTGGCTTATCAGGGTTATTCCCCTCTCCCCCCACACACTTTAAGTTGTTAAAACCATGAACTGATTTTTGTGTGTTGCTACATACAGAGTTAATTGCAGTACATCAAAGACACACCTGTACTTCCCACTTTTGACAACGCCTTGATGGTCATCCCCTGGGGTTGGGGGTCAAGGGTTTCAATATATATTTAGAAATATGGAACATGTGTTTCTCTGCTCTTCTCTGGTGGCTTGGGCCAGGAGCTGTTACTTTTGCTGTCATTCCCGGTCTCCTGTGTTAGAGACAAAATTAGGAGCTCTCAGGATTTTTCTGTAATTGGTATGTACTTCTAAAAACACAGCACAGTGAAACAGAAACAAAGACGGAGGGAAAGGGAGCTGAAATCATCGGTTCTCTGTCCATTGTTCTCTAAATTATATGTAAATGAACTCTAGTTTTCTAGGTGTGCATATTTACAACTTTCCAGTGGCAAACAGATATTTCTGGATAAATGATGAAGGAAAAGGATTCGGGTGCTTAGCTGACAGTATGAACAGCTGCTTTCTAGTCTTCACGTCCTTAAACATGTGGTAATGCTTTCAATGATAATGGTTTCCAATACATACAGGCTCCAAGGCTTATCTCCGAATATGTAAAGTTTCACTCCACTTAAATTCAATACTCTACATCCTTTCCCTCCTCCTGTCCTGAAAATAAAGGATGGGAGGTTATTAAATAATCACAGGTTCATCCATGGTTATACAGCAGTAACATACACATTGCTCATGTGCACACAAACATGCAGACACACATACATGTGCATACACACATACACTCAAATACATAAACATACATGGGCGCACACACATGCACACATACATGCACATACTCACACGTACACACACAGTATACACAATTACACATGCACACACTCTAATGCATACCCCAAACTTTGAATTGTTCTAAAAAGCTACTTTTATCAGTGGCTCACCTCTTTTGAGTATTTGACATTAGATTTTTCTGATCTAAGAGCTAATTATCCCAGAAGTAAAAGTAATAAAATCATCACAGTGATTTTTACATTTTAACAGCCATCTAACCTCTGCAAGTACATTTACATTTTGTTCTAACTACAACGGACAGGAAGTTGCCGGTGATGGATGGCACGCCCCTTCTCCTTTGTAGAAGGTGAAGGGTACATGGGGGACAAAAAAGGGGTTACTGCGACTTGAACATAGATGCAGTTGAAGAGATGAAGGAGGATCTGCCTGGAGGCAACTGGTTCACCCACGAACAGAGCAGCATGGTGAGAATCAATGAATGCATGTATGAAATGAAATGAATGTGGAACAGACTCCTATTCTGAATTTTAAATAATACAACTAGTGCTTATCCTTGAGAAGGAAGAATTTGGATAGTGATTTCAAAATCCACAATGTAATCTCAAATAATGCTTATTGTTATTCTTCTATTGGTTTTCTACATTGCTGGGATCAAATCCAGGACCTTTTCATGACAAACACACACTCTGCCTTTGAGTTTCCTCGCCAACCTTTGGATTTGTTGTTTGTTTTTAGATCAAAGCTTCCTTGGACCTTGTGATCCTTGTCCCTCTGCCTCCCAAGGGCTGGGATTACAAGCATGAACCACTGTGCCCGATTAGAACACATTTTAATGCTGCTGTCTAGTTGCTCAGACTGAGGGGGCTTAATCTGTTTGTGGGGCCCCTGGCAGTGGGACCAGGACTTATTCCAGGTGCATAAACTGGCTTTTTGGAGCCCATTGTCTATGGCGGGATATCTTGCTCAGCAATAATGCAGAGGGTAGGGGCTAAGCCCAGCCTCAATTTGGTATCCCAGACTTTGTTGACTACCAAGGGAGGCCTTACCCTCTCTGAGGAGTGGATGGGGGGTGGGTGGGATTGGGGTGGGGGAAAGAAGGGAGGAAGAGGAAACTGGGGTTGATATGTAAAATGAAAAAAAAAGAATACATTTGATTGTGCTACCCAGCCATGCTTAAGATTCTGGAAATTCTCCAATGCCTTAAATTATGTGCAAAATGTTAACAACATGAGCATCATGAGAGGCCCATGAATGCTAGATGGATTCTGTTGGGGTACTGGCCTTTGACCTCCACCCACATGCTTCTGAGGCCATGAGGTTCCTCTAGCCCTTACTCTGGACCGTATCTTGAGACAATGCCCACAGACCCCAACACTTGGGAGCCCTGCATTCCCTTAAAAGACAACACTAGATTCCTGGATAATGAATGAATGTACACTTGGGGTTCAGGTTTGAATTATTTTTTAAAATTTAATTAACATTTTCATTTATTTTACATATCCATCATAGTTTCCCTTCCCTCCTCTCCTCCTGTTCCCTTACCTTTCACCCACCTCCCATCTACCCCCATCTCCATCCACTCCTCCTCTGTCTCCATTCAGAGAGGGGCAGGCTTCCCATGGGCTTGAACAAAGCATGGCACATCAAGTTGAGGCAGGACCAAGTTCCTCCCCCTGCATCAAGGCTGGGCTAGGTAATCCAGCATGGGGAACAGGTTCCCAAAAGCCAACTAAGTACCAGGGACAGGTCCTGATCTCACTGCTAGGAGCCTTATAAACAGACCAAGCTGTGGTGGTATTGTGTTCCCCAAAATGTTGTGCACCCTAATAAACTTATCTGGGGTCAGAGACAGAAGAGCCACTAGATACAGAGGCTAGAAAATGGTGGCACTCACACCTTTAATCCTAGCATTCCAGAGACAGAAATCCCTCTGGATCTCTGTGAGTTCAAGGCCACATTGGAAACAGCCAGGCATGGTGACTCACACCTTTAATCCCAGAAAGCAAGCCTTTAATCCCAGGGAGTGGTGGTGGAAAGCAGAAAGGTTTATAAGGCATGAGGACCAGAAGCTAGAAGCATTTGGCTGGTGAAGCATTTGGCTGATTAAGCATTCAGGCTTCTAGCAACAGTTCAGCTGAGAGCCATTCGGATATGAGGACACAGAGGCTTCCAGTCTGAGGAAACAAGACCAGCTGAGAAGTTGGCCAGGTGAGGTTAGCTGTGGCTTGTTCTGTCTCTCTGACCATCCAGCATTTCACCCCAATAACTGGCCCCGGTTT